>KZ111151.1:691051-727258 GCA_002077045.2 Rachicladosporium sp. CCFEE 5018
ACTCAGTCTGGGCTACTACCCCAGGCTTCACAGTCTCGCCACAAGAAATGGCAGCCGTGGTGGCAGCTTACAAAGACCCTGGAACGGATGGCGTGAAGAAGGTGCAAAGTGAGGGGCTTTACATAGGAGGAGAGCGCTTTGTGGTTATCAAGGCGGACGAGCGGAGTGTGTATGGGAAGAAGGTGAGTGCTCGTGGACGGAGTGGGAGCCGAGGTGGTGAGAGCGTCTAGGCTGTGAAGAATCAGAGAAATGAAGAACCAAGGGAGCAAGGCGGTGGTCGAAAGGAAGGCTTGAGCTAATAAGTCGATCGCAGGGACGGGAAGGCGTGGTGATCGTCAAGACCACACAGGCATTACTGGTGACACATTACCCCGAGGCGGTACAACCTGGTGTGGCAGCCAACACGGTGGAGCAATTAGCCGACTACCTGATAGGCGTGGGCTACTAGGAGGAGAAGACTACGGCGGGAGATTTTGCCAAAGTGCGACGCAGCTGAGCCTGCGGCACTCACGGAAGAGGACTGATGAATGTGCATACTTGTCTTTGAGCGGGAGATGAGAACGGCAGCGTATACATGCCGATACTGAGATTGTTTGACTGGCGGGCTCCGTGTGCTGTAGAATACAAGTACATCGAAGCCAGCAGCGCTCTCCGGATGGCTCGTCGGAGCGCTCGCATCCACTGTATCCTACACGATCCCCGCTATTCGCGCTGCTTCAGTCTCCGATGGCTCGTACGGGCTAGGCCTCGAGTCGTAGCTTCGCGCTGCTATCTGCATGCTTAGTACATCGTCCATCGATATGTCCTCGAAAACGAGGGCCAGATGCTCTTCGTCGAATGCGTCTGCCGCCGTACTGTCGCCGTATAGCCGCTTCATCCTGCTCTGCACTTACCTGATGAAGGAGGCACTGCATTCTGATCCATCGCCTCACTCTCCTTTCATCGCCTTCTCCCGCCGCGGTCTCTGCTCCGACTTCGATCTCGACTGTAGCTCCGATCGCTGAAGTCTGAATAGCTGGGACTTCTCCTGCGACCACCACCTCGAGGAGGTGGGGTGTAATCCCTCTCCCTCCTTCTCGGCGGTGGACTGCGGCTCACACTTTCATTGCGTCTCCGAGGCGGACTTCGACTCGGCGAGTAGCTACGCGGCCTGTAAGACCTCTCGTTCCCACCCCTGTAGCTTCCTGCATAGCTCCCTCCCCTGCCTCCTCGCGGCGGACTGCGGTACCCGCCCGCAGGCGGTGGTCCGCGTCCAAAGCTACGGTCTGGACCACCGCCACGACTGGGAGGCGCCTCACGATACCGATGTGGCTCTCCGAATCGATTGGGCGGCGGCCTCCGCGCAGGTGGACTCCGACTGAATCTTCGTCGTGGCAGCACGATTGACACATTGATCGTCGCGCCGTCCAGCTGCGCTTCGTGCATATGCGCGATCGCGCCTTCGGCAAATTCGGGCGTCGTGTAAAGCACATATGCGATCCCGCGATTCGTCAAGAATTGCTTGTTCATTGGCATTTCCAGATCCTCGATTTCGCCGTAGCTACCGAAGATTTCGCGGAGGTGGCCCTCATTCACATTCTTCGTCAGCTTCTCGATGACGATCTTGGCGCTGCGTGGTCGCTCCGGGCTTCCTGCTGCTGATCTCGAGGGCGACCGTGAGGTGGTTCGGGCACGGTATGAGCGCGATCGGCTTCGGCGCGGGCTACGCGATCTGCTGCGGAAACCATTGGTGCGGTCGGGCGTCCTTGAGCGGGATCGTGAGCCATCACGAGGTGTGAGTGAGCGATCGCGCGATCTTGAGTCGAGGGCTGCGGCTATGGGGGTCGGAGAGCGGCCGCGCGAGACGCTGCGGCGGTCGGACATGCTGCGAGTGGTGTGAACAAGCGTCCGATGGGTTGGTCTGGGTCGTCGATATTGGCTGCACTGCGCTAGGCGATAGTGATCTTGGATTGCCGCGCTTAAGATGTGTTCGACGGTCGCAAGTTTTCCCCAAGCATGAGATGAAGCTATGACCATCGTGCATGGCGCTTGTGCATGCACAAGTCAGGTACCACCGCATCAGGCAACACCTCACTCCAACGACTTCACTCGACGTAACATCGTTCAAGCTAGTCTTGACAACATTAGCATAAACATGCCGTTCTGCCGAGTCGCCTTCTTTTTGGCGTTCACGCACATCGCCTATAGCGCACAACCCTCAGCGCCAGAACCTGTCGCAGCACCACTACGAGAGCTCCCTTGGGCACAGCTTAACTTCCTACACACAACAGACACACATGGGTGAGTCGAGCGAATTCGATCACGTGAGCAGGCGCTGAGACGGTGTGTGTAGATGGCATGGCGGTCATCTCCAGGAGCCGCAGTACTCAGCAGACTGGGGTGACTACATCAGCTTCGCCCACCACCTGCGGAAGCGAGCAGATGATGATGGCTCAGATCTGCTCATCGTAGACACAGGGGATCGAGTTGAGGGGAACGGACTGTACGACGGCAGTCATCCTAAGGGACTGTACACCTTCGACATTCTGGGCGAGCAGCAAGTCGATATTATGACTGTGGGCAACCACGAGCTGTACCTGAAGAACGCGAGTGAGAACGAGTACCACCAGACGGTGCCAAAGTTCAAGAACGCGTACGTGTCTTCAAATGTGGACATCCAGAATCCGGACAGTGGCGAGCTGGAGCCACTGGCACCCAGGTTCAGGAAGTTTACAACGAAGAATCAGGGCATTAGGATCCTTGCATTTGGTTTCCTGTTCAACTTCAGGGGCAATGCAAACAATACCTTTGTTGAGAACGTCAAGAACACGGTCGAGGAGAAGTGGTTTCAGGATGCCATCCGGAGTAAGGATGTCGATCTGTTCGTCGTGGCTGGTCACGTCCCAGTGAGAGACAGTCTGGAGTACGATCTGATCTACAACACCATCCGTAAGGCGGCATGGGATACGCCGATCGTATTCTTCGGTGGTCATACCCACATTAGGGACTACAAGAAGTATGACAGCCAGGCTTATGGAATTGAAAGTGGTCGCTATATGGAGACACTCGGCTTCTTGTCCATCGATGGTCTCAAAGCAGGCGGCAAGACTTCCGAATTCACAGCAGCGTCGTCACTAAAATACCAACGTTTGTACATCGACAACAACCTGTACTCGCTGCATCACCACTCAAGCACCAATGCAACCACTTTCCCAACCGAGAAAGGAACAAACGTCTCGAAAGCTATCGCGCACGCACGCAGCAAGCTCGCGTTAGACCATACCTTTGGCTGCGCACCTCGCGATTTCTGGCTAAATCGCGCGCCCTATCCAGCTAATGACTCATTACTGACCTGGCTAGAGAATGAAGTCATTCCCGATACCTTCTCAAACGCAACGGACATGTCGATCATCATCACCAACAGCGGCGCAATGCGCTTCGACATCTTCAAGGGACCCTTCACAACGGACACGACCTACCTTGTGTCGCCTTTTACCAGCGGCTTCCGAACGATCGCCAATGTGCCGTATAAAGTCGCAAGTCAGGTGTTGCAAGTCCTGAACAGCGAAGGTCCGATATTGCAGGACTTCGACATCGAAGCACAGAAGCTCATGTCTTTGCGACCTCCACTTCCACGCAACGCTGGGCTCCGACCGACAGGAGCAATCGACGGCACCAACGCTCAGACTCCGTTATCCGACTCATCGAGACCTACGATCCCGGGCTACACCACCTCCGACGACGCTGGCCGCGACGGAGACGACACAGTCCACGCGCCGATCCGCTTCTACGATGTACCGAATTGCATCAGCGCAGCGGTGAAGTTCGATCCCGCCGGTGAAGACAGCCTGCCGGAGACTGTGGATCTCGTGTACAACGAGTTCATCCAGGACTGGGTGCTACTTGCGTTGAGGTATCTGGGCAAGAAGTATGAGGTGGCGGAGACGAAGGAGGCGTTGGATGGGAAGACGATGACGAGCGTGATTAGTGAGTGGGTTGGGGAGCATTGGGCCTGTGAGAAGGATGTTGGGAATTGGGAGCTATAACAGCATATTGCACGTGTCTGTACGAAGCTCATGATATCTACACATAAGCCCTGGCCCCGCCCTTGCGAGTGTCTTGCGGCGGTATCGGAACACTGGACTCTTACTCTAAGCATGGATCATCGGCACCTGAAAAATATATAGTTTGGCTGAGCAGCCTTGGAGACGATGTGGCGAGATGCATAGTCCTGGCTACGGTGGATGCGGTGTGCAGGATGGCGATATCGGGAGGGAACCGCGACTACTCGGTGGTGGAGGGCAGCCGAAGACGATGAACTTCGTGGTCACTGCCACGCCGACTTTGGAGTAACTCATTCCGCATATTTCGGTGAACGATCTCAGTCCGGGGGGTGTGTCGGGCTCTCAGTGTCACTGGCAGATAGCATATGGTCATCCCAGCCTCGTTGGGACAGCTGAGTGCTCAGTGCTGCACTTGTGAGAGGCAAAAGCGTATGGCTCCCATGGGTATTGAAGAACGGAGATGCCACATCCACAAACTTGATAAGTCGACCATCAAGTTGCCGCACGTGGGTGAGCGGCAGCTCTTGCCAGCAGACGCTTCGATCAGCCGCGTACTGCTGACATCGCAAGCTGAGTAGCTGCGTGAAGTCGCCTGTCATGGTGGTCGTAAATGATGTACCGTAGCTTCAGCCTACCTGGATGCGGCATGACATAGAGCGATAGACTGTCAAAGCTGGAACTACTCAATAGCTGTCATCAGAGAGCCCGAAGGCTAGTCATGCGCGTGAGCAAGATCGCTCAGACCGATGCTCTGAGAATTTCTTGTCGCTGCTACATCTTCGTAAACGTACTGTACTCCGCATCCGCCACTTCTTTGCACTTCTCCCTGAACTCCGGTGCCGAGCCCATGTACCGCGCAACGATTCGCTTCTGTTTCCCTGCGACATTCTTGTTCACTCCAGTCATCCAGGAGTCAACTTTATTACTCAAAAGATCCTTGCCCAGGTCGTGGACGTGGTCGGTCCAGTCTTGCACCTAGTCGCATGTCAGTGATAGGGCTCAAAAAGACGGAAATGAGGGTGACCGACGCCTGCTGCGGTGGCCTCGAAGTACGAGATATTGTGGTCTCGACAGTACTCGATACACTCGGCGATCCATCCGACAGCGTACTCGATACTTCGCGGGATATTGCCGTACGCTTGATGCGGGCCCATGGACATCCACATGTTTGGGAAGTGCTCGACAGTCAAGCCCAAGTACGTTCGTGGCCCATCTTTCCACTCATCTCGGAGACTGTGGTTGTTGGTGCCTCGGAAGTCTATGGCATCGAAGGCTCCAGTGACTGCGTCGAAGCCTGTTGCATACACTAAGATGTCGAACTTGAACTCCTCTGCCGTCGTGATGATGCCATCCTCGGTCACAAGCTCAAATGGCGTCTCAAGTAGGTCCACAAGTCGTACAGTTGGCCGATTGTAGGCTTCGAAATAGTACGTCTCCATGGGCACTCTCCTTGTGCCAAAACCTACGGATGATATCAGTGCTTGCCAAGTCAGCTCGGTGCAGATGTTGAGGACTGACCATGGTTCTTCGGTATCAGCTTATCCGCAGTCCACTGATCATGCACCCTCTCCTTCGTCTTCTTTGCTGCGAATGCAGTCACGAGATCATTGGCCTTCTCATCAACCATGATCTCTTTGTAGTTGCTTAACCAGAATGGAAACCCAGGCAACGCCCACAGCTTCTCCCAAAACAATTCACGTTCCTCAGGAGTGTAGTCCCAAATCGAGTCACCACATGCACTATGCATGAATCCCATTCGTGTTTGGTTGATCCGTATGAGCATCTCAGGATACCCACTGCGGATCTTCTCCATCTCATCGTCCGAGATTTTCGCATTGCGTAGCGGGATCGCCCAATTTGCTGTTCGTTGGAAGACTGTCACTTCCGCTGCTGTTTCTGCGATCACCGGTATTGCCTGGATTGCTGTGGCGCCGGTGCCAATGACGCCCACGCGCTTACCGGTAAAGTCTACCGGAGTCTTCGGCCAGCGCGAGGTAGGATATGCTTCGCCCTTGAAGTTGGCGACACCTGGTACATTAGGCAAAGTCGGGTTGCTTAAAACGCCAACGCCAGTGATGAGGAAACGTGAGGTGTACGTTTTGCCAGACTTATCAGTCGATTTCCATACGCGGTCCTGATCCAGCCAGTGCGCACTGTCGATGTATGTGTTGAATTGTAGGTGGTCCCATAGCTTCAATCGATCGCAGAGGAACCGGATGTATCGCTCAGTCTCAGCCTGTGGTGCGTAGTGCTCGGTCCATTTCCACTCATCCAACAGCTCGGGAGAGAAGTAGAAGGCGTATGTGTAAGACTCGGAATCGAAGCGCGCTCCTGGGTAACGGTCTACGATCAATCAGCAGGGCACTCAAAAGAGCAAACGGCATAGCATACTCCAATACCACGTTCCTCCCACTGACGTGCCAGCTTCAAGTACCTTTACACTGAGGTTCAGCTCCTTCATGCGATGACAAGCATAGCATCCTGAAAGGCCACCACCGATTACTAGCACATCGTAATCCGGCTTCACTGGTTCGAGGGAACCCATGCTGACGACTTGTTGAACGAAGTGCAGGCCTTTCGGATTGATCTTGTGCAGTAGAGAGTAAGTATTAGAGCCGTCGGATATCGACAAACGCTTGTCACGCGCTTGAGCTATCGTAAAGGAAGGTCTGAACGCAATTGGTTCACCCGGCAGGCCAGTGAGATGAGTGATCGTTTGTAGTGATTATTGCAGCCCGATCAAGCTTGGCCACTGGATACTACTGGGAAGTAGTGATCAACCATACCCTGATCTCCAGATCTTGCTGGGGTCGGTACCGCAATGTTAGATCTCGTAAAGTGGTACATGACCTCCGCAATGGTACCGCCTCGCCACTCTGCAGGGCGACTCGTGCGCGCGTAACCATGGCGGAGCTACAACCGGATTCGCGGGTCGTTATCGACCAGTTGGCGATCTCAATGCCAGCGCTGATCGCTTGCAAACATGTCAAAAGTCATGGGCGAAGTCTAGAGTTCCCCGAATGGCGAAGGTTTCATTAAGCTTCAGCCTCAGGAAATAAAGATGCGGGGTTAGAGATACTCTATTTGGCACTGCGATAGCGAGAAGACACGGCGTCAACGTTGAAAGGCCACGTGGAACTGGGCAAGGCGGCATGGAAGATGTGGAATCGCGTGCACTCACGAAGGATGATCACAAATCAAGCGAGCGCGGAGGTGTAGCCGGAGCCGAGAAGAGAAATTGGTGATGCACAATCGTACGAAGCTGTCTACTCAACATCTTCGCCCTCCCAGAATACGAAGCATCTCACCTCAACGCTGGTCCTAGCCTCACCCTGATCAGGCTGATGCTCCAAGGGAAATGAAGAGTGAACCGCACACCTCGCCCTTCCGTCCTTCTTCGAATCGAAGATCTTGAACAACCACGCCTCATCCGGCGTCTGATCAGCAGCGTAGTACCATTGCTGATTTGGATTATGGGCCATGTTCGTCACCTCGTAGCGCGGTGCTTGTTCACCGTTCAGGGAGTACTCCCACTTGCCCTTGTGAGCGAAGTTCTTGGAGACATTGCCATACTCGCCTGCGCCTGGCGGTGGTAGGTTGGCAACCACCGTACGCATGTCGTTCTCATCGACTGTACGGTAGTCGCAGAAGGCCAGAGGGTCGCGTTTTACGACCTTGCCGAAGGGCTGCCATGCGTTGATGATACCCCATCGAGAATTAGTGCGCTTGTTGGCTTCCTCTTCGTCCATGTTCAGGTACAGAATTTGCTCTGCTCCGCGGTAGCTCTGGTCAACGTGGACGAATCTCTGTGGCATCAAGTCATCAGTATGTGCGCGCGCACTGTACACCATTAGACCTGGATACTCACAGCTGGATTGTTCTTCGTGACAAAGTCTGTGTCCTTCTTCTCGAGAGCGTCTTCCTTGGAATCGGCAGTAGTATGCCTGCGGCACATGTGCGAGATTACATGGACGTGTGTTGCACCAGTTCTGCAGGCGAGTCAGCAACATGCTCAACGGCTCAAGACGATCAGATCAGCATACTTCTCCTTGATGATCTTCTCGATCTCTGGATAGTACACCTCTTTGATGCGCTCTTCGTCAATGAAGTCTTTCTCCTCCGACGTGTGGTCGATCAGCTCGAAGCCGGACTTGTCAAGCGTGATTTCGTCGCGGATAGGTCGCATATCCTTGATCTCGACATTGTGAGGAACATGCTTTCGTCGCTTCTCGAAGGCTGTGCCAGGATATGTCTGGACGATACCGCCGTCCTTTACTTCAAGGTAGTAGTAGAGGGTACTCTTCTCCTTGGGCAACTCGGTCTGGGTCATAGTAGTGATCGCCATTGTGTTTGAGAGCTGAAAGGTTGTGAGACGTGTGAGAGACCCTGTTGTTGCGATGCTTAATACTACGGATGTCTCGAAGTGACAACAATATATCCGCAACAAAGCCGCCATTCAATACGGTCGTCATCACCACGACAATTGCCTTCCTCGCCATGTTGATGTATTTTGGCAGCTGTAACCGTTGATCATGTACCTCGTGGGAGCCATGATCTGCGCATCTCCGTGGTAAGCTTTCTCGAGTGTGGGGTAAGTGAAGTCTCCCATACCACTGAGCTCCCCACGATCGCGATTATTTCCGGAGGACCACGAGACCTGTCATGCCCGAAGCAGCGGACTGCTTTGCAATGCATCTGCGAACGGTCTTGACGACCTTTAGCATATGAAGAGAACTAAACGAATTTCCGGAAGTGAGGTTCTCTCCAGAGCGATGCGGTAGGTGTGAACAGGCCTGAAGTGTGTTCGTATGTGCAGCAGACCCTCTCCTCCGTTGTCGAATATTGAAACGGCACTGAGCTCCGCTCTTCACTTCAGCGGGTCGCTTGTAGTTACCACGAGACATTGCGCGTGAGCATGTGTTGCGTTCACGTGAGGCGTTGGCCAGATTCGTCAATGCAATTTAGTAGTTGCAGCCTCTCTCGGCTACCGGTTTCCAGACGCTCGGAGATGCGGCAAGCCCAGGCGATGCTTGCTCCAGCCCTGGAATCTGGACCACAGTGTCGGAATACGGCGAAATTTAGTCTTCGGTAGACTGTGGGCGCCCCACGGGGTACGAGTCCGAGTGTTGCGATATATCCGCAATGTCCCCATCGTCTTAGGGCAGTGAGTTGTAAGACCGTCCTACCTCCGTTAGTTCCCAACATCGCCGTCTGCTATCGCCACAGTCAGGGCGAACGATCGAGGGCGACAATGGCGACCAACGAGATGAAGCAGTCGTACAATAATCACCATGAGTTCGAGCGAGATTCCGACCAGCTCTCGCAGCCCAGCGACACCCGCCAAGGTGATCCTGAGAAGCGAGTCGCAGAAGGCGTTGTGTATCGCGGTGCTGGCGAAGATGACAAAGTCACAATGAAGACATGGGCAGTTGTCGTTGTGCTCGCTGCGTCGTATGGGTTGTCCTTCTGGCCGATCCCGTTCTTCAGTACTATACAGGGCACAATGGCCGTCGAATTCGGGTCGAATGCCGCACAGGGTACTTGGTGCGCTAAGTCAACTCCGAGACTATTTGTCAGTAGCTGACTGTCGATCAGGCTCACTGCAGTCTACAGCATGGGCGGTACCATCGCTTTCTTGACCTGCGGCGCCAACAGCGATCTGTTCGGTCGGAGAACGTTCATTCTCTTGGGAAATGTGAGTAGACATCAGCTCCTATAAGTGCAATTGTATAGTCTGACAGGCTCGGACAGATCTGTGTAGTCGTTGGATCGATCATCGGAGCCACCTCGCACAAGATTGGACAGTCCATCGTCGCACATGTGTTGCTCGGCTTCGGAGGTGGAAATTGCCAGCTCGCCGCATTCGCGCTCCCGGAGCTGCTGCCAAACAAGTGGCGACACTTCGCGGTCGTCATTGCTGATGGTGGGATTTACTTCGATGTCATCGTCGGACCAGTCGTCGCTCGTATCGCCAGCGCCAACAACGCCGTAAGTGACAAGGCTCTCACTAGACCCAGTGATGAGAACTGACTTGATGCAGTGGCGCTGGGGCTACTGGGGTCTGGTCATCGCACAAGGCATGTCCCTGGCAATCCTCGCGGCGTTCTACTTCCCTCCCAAGCACCCGCGAGGTGTCCCATGGGACGAGGCACTGCGACACCTGGACTACTTCGGGATCGTGACGTCCACTGCAGCGGTAGCGCTCATCTTATCAGGCATCGTGTATGTCCAGTTGCTTCCGTCGAACTCGCCAATCGTCATCGGCTTACTGGTCTCGGGCTTTGCATGCCTTATTGCCTTCGGAGTCTGGGAGACATTCGCGAAGCTGAAGAACCCTCTTGCGCCGACGCGACTGTTCACCGCAAACAAGGGACGTTCCCTGACGGCTCCGGTAAGTCGCTGAGTGGGGAACTCGGGTCGACGTCGAACTTTGGCTGACAACTTTCCAGTTCATCGTCGGGTTTGTTGTGTAAGTCAAATTGGGCACTTTGTATACCCGAATTAGAGCTAATCGAGAGGGTTAGGACTATGTACTATTACGGTAAGGCGGTGGTTCTTGAGTGATCTGCCATATAGATTCTTACTGATTTTTTCCTAGGAACAAACTTTACCTGTAAGTGCACGTGCCACATGTGCCAACGGACGGCGACGGCGACTTTGACCTCTAGAGAGAGGATCAGCATCGATGTTGCACAGCCTATGGGCATTGCATGGCAGAGACTGTGGCATGCTTGTGTTTGTAAGAGGCAACTGACATGTGCAATCAGGGCCCACCATGGTTGGCGTATACTTTACCACAGAAGCGACCCCGCGCCACATCGTCTACCTTCTCTCAACAGTCCAGGGCTTCGGCATCTTCACCGGCGCAATGCTGCTCTCCTTCCTTGGAAAGCATATTGGTCACTGGAAATGGCAGCTCGGTGTCCCGGTAACGATCATGACCATCTTCGGTGGTCTTCTGGCAATTATAACACCAGAGAAGAAGAACGAAGCCATCGCATTCGCGTTCCTTAGTGCAACTGGCTACGGCTACGCCCAGTACCTCAGTATCGCATACATTCAATTTGGCGCTGACCAGAGTGAGCTTGGAATTGCTGGCGGACTTGCTGGCGTGGCGCGTTATGCTGGAGGCGCTGTGGCCGTGGCCATCTTTTCGACGATCTTGTCCACCACGCAGAGCAAGTATGCTATTACGCACGTTGTAGCTGCGGCGGAGGCTGCTGGTGCATCACCCGAGACCGCACAGGCTGTATTCGCCGCCTTGCCGCTCGGAGCTGCGGCGCTTGAGAAAGTGCCGGGATTGACGACCGCGATTGCGACAGCTGCCGGTGGTGCGTTGGTGCAGAGTTATGTCGAGGCTGTGAAGTGAGTGAAGTCCAATGTGAGAGGTCCTGGCATTAGCTGACTCGATTTTAGGACCATCGCACTGGCGTCGCTGGCCTTCGGAGGTGTTGCTATGATCGCTTGCTTGTTCTTGGAGGACATTGGCCCGAAGATGACGCCTAAGATCGAGGTATTCTTGGAAAACGATGTGCAGGCTGAGAAGAACAAGTTCCATTAGCGGAGCGCACTGAAGCAGTAAACGGCAATATTAGTTCTTGGTGGAAGCTAGATCATATAAGCTACACCTAGCAGATATCCTATTATCGCGAGGTCGTCAGCAGAAACTTGTCCATCAAATGGGCGTTCGTGACTGTGGCATGACGCTCCAAGTGTTTGTCGGCGATATCAACGATCAGGGCCCAAATGTCGAAGCTCACACAACCTTGCAAGTCCCATTGCGGTTGCGCCCCGCACGCCGTAGCAGTCCCATAGCATATCCGCGCCAATGAGATAGACGATTCGTCGGTCTTGACAGGGCTTCCTATTTCGACCCAACGTAATTCGGCAACAGTCTGCATTGCCTCACACCTTCATCCAGAGATTGAGCACGCCTTTCGCATACTCCACGATCTCATCGCCACCCAGCTTGCTCTCTCCATACACCCGATCCACGAAGCTGATCGGCACCTCCGCCACCTTGAAACCCATGCCCTTCGCCCGTACCATCATCTCCATTTGAAATGTGTACCCCTTGCTCTCAGTCCTGCTGATGACCTCCTTCAGTACCGCAGTCTTGTATAATCTGAAGCTCCCCGTGAGATCACTGACGCCCGGCCGTAGCAACGTGTCCGCGAACAGGTTTGCCCCTCTCGACACGAACTTCCGCTTCAGATCCCAGCCGTATACCCCTCCGTTGCCGGCGTACCTCGTTCCAGTCACAATATCGTAGTCCGCCTCTGCCTGCTTTGCGATCATGATTGGCAAGAACTTGGGGTGGTGGCTGAAGTCGGCATCCATGATGATCGTGTAGTTACCAGTCACATGTTGCAGACCATGAACATATGCTGTGCCCAGGCCGAGCTTGCCTGCCCTGGGGTATAGCCTTACATGTGAGGCGCCGAGGGCCTTTATGAGTTGCTTAGCGACGTCTTGAGTGCCGTCTGGTGAGCCATCGTCTACAATTATCACTTCCCAGTCGAGATTTCTAGCACACTTTATCAGTGAGCGCGCTGAGGACTGGGTGAGCAATGCCCATACTGTGCCTTGAACGTCTGCTCCAGTAACCAGACGATTATGGGTAGGTTCTTGCGCTCGTTGTAGGTCGGGAGGAGGACGGAGTACTTGTTCCGTACTGCCATGTTGACTGTCGTGGATGAGGACGCAATGATCAGATCCACACAAGGCTTCCAGTCGCTCGAAGCTATCGCTCCATCATGTGTAAGTCCAAACGTCCAGTGTCGCAACAAGTGGTCAAGTCGCTGTCGGGGAAGCGGGGATCACACCCGGATCGACTTTACTTCCATCCTTTAGCATGTGATCGCGACTTCCGCTGCTCTAGTGAGACAGCATTTGTGATGGCACTATTACTTGGACCCTAGCATACGTACGTCGCATCTGGTTGAATGATCTTGCGCAGTCATGGACCCAGAAGAGGACTTAAAAGAGTTCCCGGACGTGACTTCGAAACTCGCTGCACCGAAGAAGATCTCCGCCTTCGAACGCGAGAAACAAGCAGCTGAGGCGAAACGCTTACGGGCCGAAGAAGAGAACGCAGCTGCATTACGCGAATTTGAGGAGTCCTTCGGCCACGATGACGAAAATGGAAGTCGAAGCAATGCTCCTGCACCTCGTGCTCCCCCAACAGGACCTCGTGGCGGCGGCATGGGTGGTGGCATGGCAGCTGGACGACTTACTGGCGGCTCGATGCGAGGATCTGTTCGGCATGACATGGACTCGCTTGGTGATTTGGGCGGTCCACCTCCACCTCCCAGTCTGAAGCGGAAGCGAGCCCTCGAAGAGGCTCGAGAGTTGGAAGAAGCTCGCCGCGATCAGGGTGTCTTTGGTGCTGCTCCTGCTGACTACGATGATGCCGAGCACTCTCGGTCAAACGATGTCGTTCCTGAGTATCAAGAAGATACGGCACCCAAGCCGACAATGCAACTAGGTATGATCCCACCAGGCACCACCGTAGAAGAGCTCAGAGCTATGCTCTCTCCGTATGTGAACGTGCACTCAATACGTTGGACTCCGCCAGCGGCAGGTGGATTTCCTGGGAGGAAGTCACTAACCGCTATCGCGACTCTTGATTCGTCCACATCTGCAGGACAGATCGATACAGCCGTGAGCGCACTGCGAGACAAGTACATAGGATGTGGCTTCTATTTGTCAGTGTCGCGGCATTTATCATCTGCTGCACAATTCCCTGGAATAGGCGGCGCGGGCGGCGCAAGGACAATCGAGCCCTTTGGTGCAATCTCAACCCGCGAGCGGAACTTCAAGTCGACGATGAAGAATGCTCCGCCTCCTCGGGAGCATCGCGGTGGCTTCGCTCCGCCTGAGTACTACGACAGACAAGCACCCGTAGCGAAAGCTGCAGGAGCTCGGGTGGAGGTGCATCCACCACTTGATATTGCCACTGTCCGAGCTGTGCATACCATCTCGGACCGCATACTATCGGAGCCAGATACAGATCGAGCAGTAGAGCTGGAAGCATTGCTCATGTCCATGCTTGAGGTACAGAAGGATGAGCACTTCTCCTTCCTATACGACAGCAAATCTACCGCGGGCATCTACTATCGTTACTGCCTATGGGGACCCGAGGAAGCCGATGAGCACCGAGGCGGACGCAAGGATCCAGTGCGCATCTTCGGCGATCTCGACATGGAATGGCTACCACCTCACAAGGAAGTGCCGTTTCCTGATTTGACGAGCCTCGCGCAGGTCACGGAGCACATCGACTACGATTCCAGTGATGAAGAGAGCGACGATGATGGAGACGATAGACGCACCAATGGCGGCATAGATGGCGACGCAGGTCCGCAAAAGCCAGACAAGACTCGGCTCACGCCACTGCAGCGAGCTCGATTCACTCACATCTTGGCTCGCCTGCCAACATCTATCGCGCGCTTACGTCAAGGCGATATCGCTCGCATCTCAAACTATGTCATCAATCACGCTGGCAGTGGCGCGGATGAGCTAGTTGATTTGCTACTACTGAACATTGAGAACCCATTCTCGACTCTTCGCGCGGCCAAAGATCCCGGGGCCGACTTATCACCAACTTCGGACAACGAAGAAGAGGACGACTACGAACCAGGCGACGCCCTCCCAGTCCTATCCTCCACCACTCCACCTTCCGGATCCGACCAGCGATCCCGCCCTACAGACATCGACGATCCCTCGAACCCCAAACTTATCGCCCTCTACGCCATATCAGACATCCTCTCCGCGTCTTCCACAGCAGGCGCCCGCAACGCCTGGAAATTCCGCTCCCTCTTCGAAGCCGGCTTCAAAGCCTGCAAAACGTTTGAGCGCCTCGGTCGCTTAGACAAGGAGCTTGGCTGGGGCAAGATGAAGGCTGAGCAGTGGAAGCGGAAGGTGGGTGTGGTATTTGGGTGCTGGGAGGGATGGAATGTGTTTTCTGGAGATGTGCATGCGGATTTGAAGAAGGCTTTCTTTGAGCCGCCGTTGACGGAGGAGGAGAAGAGGAGGTTGGCAGCGGACGAGGTGAAGAGGAAGACTGAGGGAGAGGGGAAGTGGATGAGTAAGTTCAAAAAGTTGGGAGAGGGGACTGCGTCGCCTGTTGTGCTACCAGCTGTCGAGGCGAAAACGGATGATGCTGATATGGATGTTGATGGCGAGCCTATGGCTGATCTGGACGGTGAAATCATGAATGACATGAACGGAGATGCTGATCATGATATTGACGGTCAGCCTATGGATGCTATTGACGGTCATCCAATGGACGACGTAGACGGCGCGCCGATGGAGGAGCCCATTGCTGCACCGACACCTACAGCGCCATCAAGAGGTGGTATGTCGTTCACTGCGAGCACGGGAGGTGGTCTAGGTGGTGCAGCCATTACTGCCACGAAGAAGCCTGGCCGTATGAAGGCCGAGGATATGTTCGGCGAGAGCGACTCGGACTGAGCAGAGGTGTAAAGATGGCGATATACAAGCTTGAATACAATGCTATCAATACATGCTTCTGCCCGAAGCACCAGTCCTGGCTGTCTATCCTCCTCATGTCTCTGACATTTGCAGAGCGTGACGGCTGCTTAAGCGACAATCGCCAGCGACAAGGCACTGAACTTCCATCTGCGATCACCGTGGAGAGCCACCCACGATGGTAGCACTATCCTGAACAATGGGGCTCTCTCGTTAACGTTCCTCGCGGTCGGACGAAAGATACCGCGCGGTCGATAGTAGCACAAAAGACCGTCGGATTGTTGAGAGATGACCGGAGAGACCGATTCGCTAAGATTGCCGGTCCCCTTCGAATCGCTCTGGTCGTGCATGCACCATGATCTCCGATTCTCTCACTCTCAGCTTCCTCAGATCTTACACCGCGTCTGCGCCTCCACGACCTTGGTGACTAACGTCCCCGCAAACCTCTTCATCGCGATCGCCTCCTGCTCTCCACGTAGCGCCCGCTCCATCACAACCTTGAGACGCTCATTGACACGCTGCTTCAAAGCCGGGTGAAACCTGGTTGCTGATTGTCGTGTCCCTTCCAGCTCTTGGACAGCTCCTATGATAGTCTCAAAGAGCAGATAGAGCATAGGATGGTGGTGCATCGGCTGTTGTCTCGGCTCCAGAAAATCGGGTAAACGAAGCTCGAGAAGCTGGTATCGTTTGTCGTCGGCCTGGAGAGCTGCCTGCAGGGTCATGATGCTTTGCCGCAAATTTATACGGAGGTATGTGTGAGTGTTGCTGCGCAGTTTGAGGCAGGCTTCGTTTCTGGGGAAGTTGAAGGTACTCCAGATGATGTTGCCGGGTAGGTGTGTGTACATCTTTGCGCGCCATCTGTTCTGCGCCGTGGAGCAGTCTTTCAGGCTTTGCTGTTGGGTGTAGTACTCGATGAGAAGTGGCGATATAATCGGTGCTTTGTGCAACTTCTCAATCGTGGCTCCGAGCTGACGAGACTGCTTGTGGAGACTGATCATGGCGCGGAGAACGTCTTCGTCGAAGATGAGGCGGTCGTCGATATTGTCGATTTCGTATGATAGGTATTTGTTTACACTCCACTGGAGATATTGGATGCCTGGAGGGATATCCGAGAAGACGTCTTGCCTGCAGTACCGGCACTGCCCATATTGCTCGAGCCAGGGGACAATGCATTCCTGGCAGAAGACGTGTGTACCATGGAGGAGCACTGGTTTGCAGTCGTCCGTCAGTGGCATCCAGCAGATGCCGCAGTCACCATTCTCCTTGCACGTTGGTGGCAGGCCTGCGATGGGAGTGACGGGCGGGTTGCTGAGAAAGTCCGAGCGACGAGGAAGTGGAGTGAACGTTGACATGTTGTCGGCTTGGAAGAACAGTGATCAGAATGTGGTGGCTCACACAGGTGTTGGTGTATTAAGTGGAGCGTTCGGGGCAATGACGATCGAATTAGTGAAGTATCAGAAGTGAAGTTATGCGGGAACCTGCAGAGACGGGACAGCACAGGTGCAGGAACAAGGGATAATATGTAGCGCGAGGGCAAGCAATCGCTCATTTACCTCGTTGTCCTCGCACGAGACAAGAAGTGTTTTCGCATTTGATAAGCTGCATCGGAGAGCAAAGACTAGATACCGAAAATGAAGATGGTGCCGTACTGGAGGACACCTAAAACATCTTTCGGCCTTAATCACGTGATCGAAAGCTGATGCCCACGTGAGGTCACTTCCGGATCGGTATTTGCCAATCGGTTCACAGGCAAGTTGAATTGTGCGAAAGCTGACTCGCTCGTCTTGTTGCCACAGCACCATGGAGCGCGATCAGTAGCCGCAGATCAGGTGGAGTGGTGCTCTCGGGCCATAGCGATTGCGATATTAGTTTCTCGGTGTTGTCGATCATGGCATACCGTAGTCCAGACGTTTCGAAAAGCCTTCAAATACGACCAAAGTTTACAACTTGCTATCGACGGGCTTGTCAGCGTTATGTCGATAGTCGTAATGCCAGTCGCCTCTTGCGAGATCCGCTCGCACTTGATAATTTGCTTCTGCGTCCTCCACGACCTGCATGTCGAGATCAACGACGGCCATGCCCTCCGCGCTGCTGCCGAGTCGCGTAAGCGCACCGACATACGGCAAGCAGACCTGTGATCTCCCTGCATAACCTTTGCCGGGTGGTCCGCCAGCGTTGGCGAATATGATTGCTGTCAGTCGTTGTCAGTACGCAGGGTTTCAAAGTAGATCAATACTGTTCCAGCAACTTACCGCAAGTATTCTCGAAGCACCTCGCTGTCAGCATGCTATCCAGGAACAGTCCCTCTGCCACAGGATTGATCGCTAGCCCTGCCGGACTACAATCACTCAGCGTCCAGAAAGTCGGTATGATAATCAGCTTCGCTCCTTGCGCTATCAACTCCCGAAAGGCTTCCGGGAAGGCGAGATCCCAGCAGATCAGCATCCCGACTTTGCCTAACGGTGTGTCGAAAACAGGATGCTCATCTCGTGCAGATGAAGTAAGGTGCAATCTCTCGATAGGACCCCAAAGATTCTTCTTGACGTACTTGCCCGCGATATCACCAGTGTTGTCGATGAAGTAGGCAACATTTAGTAACCTCTCGTCAGGTGTATCAGCATCATGAAGCTCCAGTATCGTTCCGGGTACGATGCAGATATTACACTCCTTGGCCAGTGCACGGTACTTGTCGAGATAAGTCTCCCATCTTGCGCATTCGGATTTGAACTTTGGATCATCGGGCTTCCAGTTCAGTAGATGGTACTCGGGCAGAACTGCCAGTTGAGCACCTTGTAGGGCGGCTGACCGGATATCGGAGGCTGCTGTGGCGAAGTTGCGATCGGGTTGCATGGGCTTCGGGTGCATCTGTATCACGGCGACCTTATAGGTTGGGGCTTTGGTTGTGGCAACCTTCCGCTCGTGGATCGGGGACTCGGATTCGGTCATTGTGAAGGAAGTAGAAGTAACACCAGATGACTGATGGGGGAGAATGTGCGAAAGTGCTGTATACCTCCTAGCTTACAGGATATGTGAGGAGTGATATGCGACCTCAATGGCTTGTAAGACTGGATGTCATCGCACTGGCTATCGACGCTATCTCATCCATGCCCCGCTCTGAATGCCACCGCTTTACCATCTTACATTTGGCCAGCCGTAGCGACGCGTCTTCGTAGACGCGACTGGAATTGATGATTGAGCATTGCAGTCACCTGATGGCATATTGGATTACGTTTTTCCGCGATGTATTTACCAGCGAACTTGAAACAGACTGGCACACCTATTTGCGACTCCGCTCAGCATTAGACTAGCGAACCATCAGCCGCCATGGCCGTCAAAACTCGTACAAAGAAGGCCGCGCCAAAGCCAAGTACAACAGCATCCGATGAGATTATAACATCAACGGCAAAGAAGGTCCTCGAGCCCAGCGTCGTAGAGCCACCACTACTACTTATCCTTCCCGAGGGCTCCTCGCCAACAGCTCGTATTGTTACTTTGCCAAGTCCTGCCACTACAACGCCATGCCGCTTCTTCGTCTGCCCCGAGAAAGGCTTCTTCGAATTCACCAAAGTCGCGCCGCCGAAGAAGACATGCAGGAGTTGGCTCTTGGCTCCTGAGGACTGTGCACCGGAATCAGCAGCATCGCAGCAAGGCGAGGGGGGCGATGATGGAGAGGCAGATCATCAAGGCTACGTTCTGGAGAAGTCAGATCTCTTCATAGCGACACCCTGCGATCCGCTCTTCCTGGTCTTGCCTCTGTTGGTAGACGGCGAAGCGGGCTCGTACTTGACCTTCGTCGACTTCGTGTACGATCAAGGCCGAGATGGCTGGGAGCATTTGCAACAGCTACTGCGGCAGCCAGAGTTCACCAAGTTAGGGAAGATCATGGAGCGACGCATGGCCGCCATTTGCGATACGCTAGACATGGGCGATGAGCAAGAGCGGATGTATCAGCTGTCGATGCAGAAGCTACTGAGCGAGCTTGTGAGCAAAGCGAAGAAGATGGTGAAGGGAGGGCTGCCGGCGACTATGGAGGCGCATTTCGTAAAGCAAGCGCTGGAGATGCCCGTGCTCAGCGTACGAAGGGAGGAGAGCAGTGTGAGCATAGCCATTGAGGATGAGGCTGAGGGTGCTGAAAGTCAGACGCCTTCGGAGGAGATGTCGCAGGTCACGACGACGTCCACCACTTCCAGTGTAAGCGTATCGACAGCGGTAACGTCCTTCTCAGAAGATGCGACACCGGACGAGCCTACGAAGCAGCAAGGTGACAATGCGAACCTGCTCCGACTGCGAGTCGCCCTGAACTTCCTGCTGGCCGCCTACACACCCACTCAATTGCGCACGAAGCTCTCAACACTGGTAGCATCCTCGGCTACTGTCCTCGACTTCGGCCCCCTTGACGCCCATCTTACGCGCATCGCCGAGCTGAAGAAGCAAGCCCAAGTACTCCGTTCGCTAAGCGACAACATCAGTCGCAAGAGAAGTGCTGAAGACGACGATGAGTTGGCCGCGAAGCTGGAGGCCAAGAAGCGAAAGAAGGAGGAAGAGGAGTTCAAGAAGAAGAACACGAGCCGAGGCGTTACGCAGCTTGCGAAAGCTGATACGAGTGGGATGAAGAAGCTCAGCTCGTTCTTCACAAAGGCGCCCGCGAAGGCGAAGGGGTGAAGTAGACGTTTCTCCTTCACCGTTGACAACAGCCCAAGCGTCTGTTGTGTGCACCTGGCAGGCACGCGCGAGAGGGAACGTGGAGTTCGGCTCAACGTTTCCCCGACAAATTCCTCGACAGCATTGTCACTTGAAAGGGCGACGAACACGATCGTTCAATGCAGCATTGCAACATGGCGAGCGACAGAATCTATGCTCTAGTCGACTACGAAGACACATACGTGCAGCCTCTGCTCCTCGAGGCGCTCAAAAAGTCTCTACCGCCCGAGATCCTGATTCTCATCAGCGATCTCTCCGAAGTACCCACACCGGAGTGCAAAGTCCTACAATGGCGGCAATACGAGAGCATCGAGTGGGACATACTGGCCGCATGTCCAAGCACCTGTTTAGCAAATAGCTACATGATACGCAAAGCCCTTATCCGCAAACACTACCTTACCAACACGGTATCGCACTGGCTCAGCAAGCATCCGAACAGTTCACTCAAGAAACATGTGAAACCAAGTGTAGACTTCGAGGTAGACTATGCTGAATTTCTGGATGATGCGCTAGTCGAGGCGTACGAGTTGCGCGAGTCCTGGGAGCGTAACGCAGCGGCAGAAGCTGCTGGTAAGCCACTCGAATGGTGGATCCTCAAACCCGGCATGAGCGAGCGAGGCCAGGGAATCCGCCTGTTCAGCTCCGAGCAAGAGCTCACAGAGATCTTCGAAGCGTGGGATTCACCGTCTGACGATGAAGACGAGGATGACAACGAGGCCACATCGCGAACCTCCTCGCCCGACGGACTCGACGAATTTGACGGCAAATCTAACACCGGGTCAAACGATATCATGACATCCCACCTCCGCCACTTCATCGCGCAACCCTACATCCACCCGCCGCTTCTCCTCCCCTCACCACACCCAAATGCCAACCTCAAATTCCACATCCGCACCTACGTACTTACCGTTGGCGCCCTCAAGGTCTTCGTCTACCGTCCTATGTTGGCCCTCTTCGCCTCCACATCCTACGCCCCTCCAACGTGCTCCACTCCGAACGACCTCACCGCCCACTTAACCAACACCTGTCTCCAGCCTTCCCCACCGCCACCAACCTCCGTGCAACTCTTCGACTCCCTCCCCGCCTCTCTGCCCTCCCTCCCTAGCACCTGGAAGGACGACGTGGTTACCCAAATCTGCGACACCACAGCGCAGATTTTCGAAGCTGCCGCACGCACACAATCCGTGCATTTCCAAACTCTACCCAACACCTTCGAGATTTTCGGGCTGGATTTCCTGGTCGATGCGGAGGGTTGCGCGTGGTTATTGGAAGTCAATGCATTTCCAGATTTCGGGCAAAGTGGGTCAGGTGAAGGACAGGAGCTGGTGGAGGGGCTGATTGAGGGGGTGGTGCGGGTGGGTGTCTTGCCGTTCTTTGGGATGGACGGGAGGGGTGAACGCAAGTCCGGAAGGGACACGATGGTGCAGGTTCTAGATCTGGACTTGGGACGGTGGTAGAGAGAAGCTGTCTGAGTTCTCCGACGTGCGTATAGGTACTTTATGGAGCTTACGAAGTACTGCGGAAACCCCTGCTCTGACTCCTATTACTTTCACAATTTTTCGCCACGCGCGACGTTCATGAGCTCTGTGACACGGAAAGCTAGGTGCGCTTTATTAGACGTTTCATTGCCTTTGCTGAATTACCACTCGCTAGGTAACCTGCTCTCGTGGTGATGTACCCTTGATCCCCCAGACCGAGTCGTCGCAAACCCCTGTATCGCTTGCTGCCCAAAACATGCTACCATCGTTACCCAATGCCCATAGCACGCAACGCAGAATCCCAAAAGTTGGACTGCCGCCTCGTTCGGAAGTAGAGCAATAGCGCCACCTCAGCGCTCCTACTGTAGCCCATTCATCGCCCGGTTCTCATGATCGGCATCCTTCTCTGCTGCTCAGACACTATCCCGATCCTTGCTTCACCTCATTTGGCACTGTATTGCGCTTCGCATGCGACCTTAGACTTTCGGCATCAAAACAAAGCACGCCTCCTAAGCACTGCTCGCATCAACACTCCCAGCACCGCCATTAGCATTCCCCCTCGTTCTCTTACTCCCACCCACGCCTTCCACTTCACTCTCAGCCTCCCTCTTCTTGCCTCCTGCTTTGCTAACGCCAACCTTGCTGCGCGGCCACTCGTCGAACGGCGAAGTGATCTTGCGACGTTTCCCATTGTTCACCACAGGCGAAGTCGAGGTGACACCAGTCTCCTCTTCCTCCTCGAGCAGCGTGGCGAGACCTGAGGCTGGGATGGCGAGCGTCGAGATGCGTGAGGTGCGTTTCGTGGAGGGTGGTGTGGCGAGGTAGGCGGAGCTGGAGGTGACGGGTTTACGGGGCGTGGCTTTCACATTTGCCTGAGCGGGGACAGGGATTTCGATATCGGTCAAAGCTTCTTCGTCGACCTCGACTTCTGGCTCTGAAGAAGGGAAGAGGAGACGGGGTTTGATGGAGCTGCGGGTCAGAGGGCGATGGGCTGAGGGCCCGGCGTTGCGTTTGAGTGTGCGCTGGGCGCGGATGGAGTCTGGTGAGGAAGGAGGGTTGGCGACCTGCTCGGAGGAGGTGGGCGATTCGAAGCGGCGGAGGAGCTTCTTGCCGCGACTGTGAGGTGAGGTCAGTGAGTTGTAGATTAGGTGGCGAACAAATGTAGGACGTACAAAACATAGATCAACCCCTCATCCCTAGCAACAGCCTGCTCCATCTCCTTCTCCTCTTCCGTCTTCGCTGCACTCCCACGTTTTTGCGCCCTGCCACTGCTGCCAGTCTTCCTTGGTCCAACGAATGGATTATCCTCCGCCTCGTCCAGCTCAGGCACTCGCGCGTTTGCATCCGTGAAAATCGGAATCGCGGGCTCGCTGCTCTCAGCCCCATCCTCATACAGATCAAACCCGCGCATGGAGGAATTGCGAGGTTTCTTAAGCTTGCGCGGTGTAGGCATGACATCGCTGGGTGAGTGAGATTGGAAGTTCAACGCGCGCGAGGCGACGTTCATGGCGACTGCCGGACGCTTCATGGGCGTTTTGTTGGGTGTTGGTAGCACGCTTGTGCGAGTGACTGAAAGTCCTAGACTGGTGTCAGAGTCTGACTGTGCGCCGTTCACTGCGCGGCGGGCGGGGTTCTTCTTGGGTGTCTTGTGTGATCGTGTCAATGGCGACGCAGGCGAGGAAGGTGGGGAGGAGAGTTGAGTGCCGGAGAAGCGTGCGCGGCGGCGGGTTGTTGGGGGAGGTGTTGTATGGCGCGCGCGAGTGTCTCTCAGCGAGCCATACGGAGACTGCTGTGCAGCTGTCCGGGTTGATCGGCGTGCGTATGGTTCATAGTTGTCGTGAAGTGGGCCGTGGAGTGGTGTTGGAGGTGTGCGGATGCGGGTGTTGCGTGGTGGAGGGGTAGAGGGAGCCATTTCTTGTGAGTGCGCGCGTTTGGATAGTGAAGTCACGCTATGGGCGCGAGTTGCGCTGGTATGACCAGAGTCGACACCTTCAATCCCGACGATCTCCTCCGATGTACTCTGTAGTCCTCTATCGTGGGTCAGAACTCTGCGATATCCGCGTCGCCGTCTGCTGCCGTATGTTCAATCCAAGCGGTGAATTCGTTTCCAGCTCTTCGTTCTGCAATCCTCCTCGCGCGCAGTGTGCCCAGTGTGTATTGTCGTAACAGCAGTCCGTCGTTCTCAATAGCAGTGTTACTCAATAGCAGGATACCATTATCTCGCGCACAATAAGATCTGTCGGAGCATACGAAGCAAGACAAGGAACTGACGTCTCTGAGGCTCTCCCAATCCCTTCCAGCCACCCGCCGCGAACCCTGAACTCCACACTCCACCAAGGCGCGTCCAGCCCTACACGAAACACCACAATATAAAACGCGTCATATCCCGACAACATATCAACAAATCCGGCCAACAACTCGCGGCCCAGAGTGGCAACACGATTTGACGCTTCGTGCACATATCGCATCGCTGTCAAGACCTTCCGCGATGGCCAAACCCACCCCTCCTGACCTCGCAGGTCTCACGCTGGAAGACTCCTCAGACGAAGCCGAAGAGAATCTCTTCTCCTCGCCCTCCACAGCACCACCAACAACCAAAACTCACACACCCGCATCAGCCAGCTCCTCCGCGCAGAAATCTACCCAACAACGCCCACGCTCAACTCCCAAACCCCCAGACCCCTCCCGCGAAGCAAGCCTGCAAGCAGAGCTCGACAGAGTCCGAGAGGTGAATGCCGTCATCTCCGGCGTGACAGCCTCCCTGCGAAAGGCAAGGGAGAACATGTCAACAGTCAACCGCACAGTGGACTCTGCGTCTACGCTCCTCGCGACGTGGACCAGGATATTGTCACAAACGGAGCACAACCAGCGACTCATTCATAATCCAGGCTGGCAAGGCGCTAGTCAAGACCTCGAAGACGTCGGTAACGAGGAGTCGCGACGGCAGGAAGAGAGGGAGCGGGCTGTGGAAGAGGAGCGACGGAGGAGGGAGGATGCGGAGAGGAGACGGGAGGACGAGGAACGGAGGCGTGCTGTGCTGGCTGAGAAGGGCAGTGCGGGGAGGGGCGTGGGGAGAAGAGGGAGTGTGAGGGGTGGGAGTACGGGTACGGGGAGAGGGTATACGGGGGTTGGAGGGCAGGCTGGACGGGGAAGGGTGACGCCTGGGGTGAGTAGAGGGGGAAGTGGAATTGGGAGGGGTACGGTCGGAGGGACGAGGGGTAGAGGGAGGGGCTGAGAGTGGACCTTTCTGATGACAAGACGAATTCATGTTCACGTCGAGCGAACAGCGATCCAGCGGTGCCGACGACGACGCTCGTGCAGCGTCGTGGGCTGCGATCGAAGCGCGTCTGGCTGCGGCAGACTTGAACTAGTAGACGTTCGACGTCAGGCGCAGGGCAGGAGGGAGGCATGTATCGTATCGCCTTATCGAAGCAGATCAGGAACCAGTGATGCTGACAAGTCGAACAGAAGCTGAAGAACAGCACGGCAACAGCGAGTATCAGCGCATTGTACAGCTCTGTCGATGTGTACGTATCACTCCATCGTCTCACCCGTACACTGAGCGCAGCCACCACCTCATCCGCATATATGCTCGCTTGTATGCTTCCAGCTTGCTTCATCCCGGGCGGACCTCCCCCTCCTTCCCACCCAATCTCATCCGCTCACATACCCCTCATGCCCCTCGATCTACAACCCCACCTTCCCACTATCATTGCCCTCCCCCTTAGCAGTCTTCGCCTTCGCGGCATCATCAAGCGGGCCCTTCGGGTTGCTCTCCAAGTTCTTCAGTTGATCCTTTGTCTGCTCTTGGCCAGCACCCTGGTCGTTCGGCGCGGCGTGCGAGCCTTGCTGGGCTTTGGTCTGGTTCTCTGGGTCGGGCGACTGGCGGCCGGCGTTGGGTGCGGACATCTTGGCTTATTATTGCGGAATTGGTGGATGTATTGGATTCGATTGTGGACTGATGGACGTTAGAGGGCTGCTAGAAGGGAAGCGGGAGTGTGGGTGGCGAACAGGGTGCTTTGGTTCGGCTGTGTAGATTTGCGTGAAGTCGATTGTCTGGTTTTGGGAAGGTACTCGAGCTCAAAGCCTCTTCAATGTCAATGAATGTTGATGGTGGGGCAAAAGTCGCGAGTGGTGGGGTGCGATGGACGTCACTGCCAGTCATGCAAGCGGCTGATGAGAGAATGACTGAGCAATTTACCCGCCTCCATGGACATCCAAATTACGACAGCTCCTGAGAAGGAATGTCGCTGGCTTGCAAGTGTGATTGATAGCGTGTAGCCTGGAATCGAACGTGTTGTACAGTATTCCTACAAGATCGCAACAACTTCATCCTGCGCCACTTCCGACCTCGTGAGTCCTCCCTCTCGACTTCACAGCAAGTTGATCCACCATCCCGATCGCCCCCTCAGGATCCCCTTTGTTATACAAGAACAGTCCCTGCAAAGCCGCTGTGCTGACCTGGTCGACCAATCCGATCTCCTCGGCTCGCTTGATGAACGATTTCTTCCCCTCCCCACCAGCATCAACGTCCCCATAAAACCTCTCCCACAACTTCTCCATCTGCCAAAGCGTCGCATCGCCAAGATGCATAGTCATATCCACCCTCCCCGGCCTGATCAAAGCATCGTCGAGGCGATCGATGTGGTTGGTCGTCATGAAGATGATGCGCTCTTCGGCGCTTGCTACTCCGTCCAGAGCGTTGAGCAGACCGGAGAAAGTCACCGCAGCGCCCGTGTAGCCCGTTTCGTCGGCTTGGCGACGATTGGAGAAGGCTGCGTCCGCGTCTTCGAGGAGTACGATCGTCCGTGGCGGGACGGTGAGGAGGAGTTGGTTCAGTAGGTCGTCGGTGAGGCCGCGTTGTGAGAGCGAGAGCATGGCGATGTTGAAGTCTAGTTCGCCGGCGAGGGCTTGGACGAACGATGTCTTTCCTGTGCCGGGAGGACCGTACAAAAGATAGCCTCGTCGATAAGGAATTCCGCGATCAAGATACCATTCCCGTGCTGAGATGAATTCGCGTACGTCGCTGAGGATGCGGTCAGCAACCCCCTCCTCCAGTACCACCGAGTCAAACGGTCGTCGCCGTTTCGGCTGCCCAGAGCGATCCCACTGCACGTTCCGCGAAGTGTAGATGACCGTCTTGCCCTCCGTATGCTGATTCGCAAGCGCATGGGCTTCTTGGAAGATATCCTCGAATATTTGACGATGATAGTACAACGTCGTCAACGTAACGGTCTCGAACGGCCGCCCATTAGCATCGAAAGACTTCCCGATCCGTTCACGGTTGACTTTGATAAAAGCATTCTTGTACCGCAAGAAATGCCTCCCATGACCCGGCACAAGACTAAAAGCCGTCCTCTCCGAACCCCCGGGCGTCTTCGATCGTGCAGTCGCGATTTGCAAATGATGCAGTCCTGGCGTCACACGTTGAATAACCGACTCCACGAATCCTAGATCCTTCCGTGAAAGCGTCGGGTCCATCTGCTTCTGAAATTGCGTCGTCATCCAGCTGAGCACCCACTCATAGGAGTCGTCGTGTTTCGTTACTTCCAGATCTACCAGTAGCCGGCGCCGTATGAGTTCTGTAGACTTGCGAAGACCCTGGGAGCCGTAGCGCATTGCTGTGCCGAGGGCGGCGAGACCGAAGCCGGCTGTGAAGAAGGGGTTAGAGGAGAGCTGGGCGATGAGGGAGTCGCCTGAGTTTCCGGCTCTGGCCATCTCAAGCAAGGCATCTGTCTTGCCATCTTTGCTGTCTTTGAGGCCAGAGAGAGCCTTTGTTGCGGCGTCAATGCTGCTATCGTCCATCTACCTATGGTGCGGCCGGCATGCGGCTTTCAGATGTTGAGAGCTTCCGAGATCTGATACATATTTATGAATCTAGTCCAGTGCAGTTGCCTCGTCTCGGCGATCTGGTCTGTATGGTTTGGGCACTTTCCTGATTGAATGAATTTCCAGGCGAGATGTTCTGATGATAAAGACGTTGCATTGCAAATCTAATGCTCCGTCTCGCAGCGTTCGCCTACATTGCACATATGCGATCTTGTCGGCAGCACCTCCGATTGGTTCGTAACGCCCCAAAAGCCACTATCAACGTGAAACATGTACCTACACGTCTCCCAACTCCGGATGCGTCTGTGCAACCTTAGATGCAGCTGCAATAGTGATCTCTTCGAGATGGTGTCAGTACGAGACTTGTTCTCGATATCATGGATTTGGTCTGGTGGCTCTCATCGACACGGTAATATGGCGATCCACGGGTGCAGGTGCATATATAGCAGCACAGGAAAGTCCCAACTTCTAGTGAAGCGAAGGTACCAACACGCCTGCACAAAGCCGCCTGCGGCGTAGCACCTGCCTGCCACTGTCGATTTTCACTTCTCACTTTGTATTCATGCTGTCACTCAATGGCTACACTGTCACATTCGACAATATCTTCGGCCATGGACAAGGTCACAGTTGATAAGGCGTACTTCGATGCTCTGCTGCGCAGGTAGGCTCTATTTGCCCATACAGAGGCTCACTGATGAGCTAACATGAACGCAGAGCAGATTTTGTGCGTCTCCATGGGGTGGCATTGGCAACCAGCCGTTGTCTCACTGACACTATCGTAGCATACCACTGCTCATGGACGTACTGATCCGACCAACATCTCGATATCGAAAGCTGGATATGATGCCCTTCAACGACAATCACGGGAATACGACGCTCTCAAGGCCGCGTTGATTCAGGGTGGAGTCACAATCGAGACACTGGAGCTCTTGGTTGGTCATGTCCATCACGACGAGCGTAAAGATTCGGCCACCGATCTATGGACTACTGGCGGTGCCAAACAACCCGATCTCTCTCATCGTCCTACCTTTCGATCGAACAGCGTGCCGGAGGTACCGTATATGGCCACAAGCAACTACCTCGCTCATGCTCACACTGCTCGATATCACCCTACTCGACCCGATGCCTACCAGCGCACGTGGAGTTATCCGCACGCGGGTAATCCGCCGATCGACGACGAAGACGAGGACAATCTTTCACTGGACGGAGATGCTACTGCTCTAGATGACGTGAGCAATGCTCAAGATGACGGCAAAGTGGAAGATCATAGAACGCTCTACTTCGCTGGCCTGTTTGAGCGCACCACGTATAACGATCTACTGGCTGTAATCAAAGGCGGCAAGCTTCTCAGTGTTCTCATACGAGGTTCCGGTGCTACTGTATCATTCTACAGTGGTGCATCCGAGTTCCTCGCGTGGTCGAAGAGAAACGACATTTACATTAAGAATAAACGGGTGAGTCCATTCATTCTCTCCAAAAGTCCGAAGCTTCTTATGCTACTATCATGCACACCACGGCTGCAAATTTGAGCAGACTGCTTCGATGAGAGAGAGAGAGAGAACACTGACAGATTAATCAGATTGAAGTTCGATGGGCCGAACGCCAATTCCGTCTCAACTCTCACATCGCCACGAAGATCACAACCAACAACGCAAGTCGAAACCTCCTGATCCGCTCAGCAGCCGAGAAAGGGCACACCGAATCCTCGATCCGCGCCGACATGGACCACATTCACAACCTCATCATCATTTCGATCACGTTCCGCGGCCCGGATGCGCACGTGAGCACCAACTCCGTGCACAACGCGTTATATGCGCGCACGTGCATGATGAGTCGCGTCGCGTATCGTGGTTGTCGCATTGAGTTTGTGGTCGATGAATGCGATGTACCGCTGTCAGTGCATGTGAAGAGGGTTGAGCCAGTGAGGAAGGTTGCTGGGAAGGGGAAAGTCATGATGGCGAACCGATTTGGACTGCTGAACATGGATGGAACTGAGGCGGATAGTGATGAGGAGAATCGGGCGCCGTCGAGTGATGGCACGGAATGATTTGATCAGGTGGCCATGATGGCATATGCTAAGATGTGGCGGGTCATGAGCGTTTGCGTTGCTTTGTTGAGCATTATACCCCAGTAGTTCCAGCGACAGCAGTACGAGAGTACCTTTGCTTCTCCGGGTTCATGAACCGTCGGTAATGCTCATATCAGCTCAGCTGCGGCGGTAGATCATTGCGTTGCTGCATCCGTGAGAGATCATGAGCAATGGCCGTAACAAGGCTGCTGTCTCTCCAGGAGATACGAGGCGATGGACCGGCTGTTGCGAGTGCGTGAATGAGAGCAGGAGCGACGAACCGTTTGAGGAGAGACGGGGTGGCACAGCGGGACTTTTAGTAACATTACTCTCATCCTTTCGTGCTTTTCTCATGCTTACCCTGTATAGCGCATGCTTGAAGCGTTCCCTGCGGCTCGCTGCCAGACTCACGACTTTGCTGAAGCGCCAATGCCTCCTCTCCTGTAGACTCAGCTCCTTTACCCGAGGCTCTGTCGAACAGCTGTGCCCAGCTAGGCCATACTATTCACCCTGCGCCGCGAGCACCTTGACCAACGCGCCTACCAAGTCATCTCTTTCTTTGTCCTCTCCGAATCCTATCTGTCCACTCTTGCGCTCCCGAAGAGACCTGAAGGCACGCGTGTGCATTGCATGCAACGCGTTCCTGAAGTCCAACACCTTCTTTGCGACTCCAGTCTGCCTGTCCCTGGGAATCTCGACAAGCAGCCACCCATTGAGCAGTAATCTTGCATCACCCTGCATAGTGAGAGGTCCACCGAACAGTATGGCTTGCAGGGTGCTGACCTTGAGGCATTGCGGATGAACAGTGCATCGCCTCTGTCCGGGCGTACGAGGGTGGTGTACATGAATAGCAATCCTGGGTCGAGTTTGGTGGCCTTGTCCTGGCGTGCGCTCCTGGAGCCGGGTTGCAGCATGACCATGCGCTCCGAAGAGGTGCGGAAGAATTTCTTGTTACCCTCGACAGCTAGATTTCTCCAGGTGACAGGAAACGTACGACCTGGAATCTGAATTGTGGGCGCAGGGACTAGTCTCTTACCCTCGCCAGTCCCAAGATAGCGGGCAAAGAGCGAATGGTCGATGGTGGCACTCATCAGCACGACATGAGATACCGATAATCCCTGGATATGGCGTATTTTGATAGCGTTCTTGATGACGACCAGTAAGAAGTCCACGTTGAGGGCCCTTTCATGAGCTTCGTCGATCAAGATATGTGAGGCAGACCCAAGGATACCATCTGCGTCATGCTTCATCTGTTCAAGGAACAGCCCAGTCGTGCAGTACATGATGCTGCCACCGTACCGTGAGTATTTAGCGTCCATTCGAACGTGATAACCGACGCCCATCTGCAACGGTTCGTCACGTTCAACAGTGACTCGTTCAGCGACTGAAATAGCCGCGATTCGGCGTGGCTGTGTGCAGATGATATTGCACTCGGCACCGACTCCGTCTCGTATCGCCTCTTCGAGAAGGATCTGCGGGACCTGTGTTGTCTTTCCTGACCCCGTATCGCCGATCACGATGCTGTATATGCTGCTATCTACCATGCGCTTCAGCTCTTGGCGATATTTGCTGACAGGGAGGGCGGATCTTTGCGCACGCAGCGGATCAAGCTTCGGGTCGTCTTCATAGGCTTCTTGCTCGAGCTCGACGATCCAGTTTCTCTCTGCAGCCTCCTCTTTCGTTTGACGGCGGGCTTGCCTCCTCGAAGTCCTAGCAGCAGCTGATGCGTCGGCTTGCTCCGCTTGCAACGCGGTCCCTGCCGTCGGCAAAGAACATGACGAAGGACAAGCGTTAAGAATCGCGAGCAATTCTGTGGGAACGTCAAGACTCGAAAGTGGCGCAGTAGTCTTAATCACCTTCCTGTGGGCAGGCACTTGAACGCTTTGGGGAGCGCCCATCCCTGGGCAGACAGCCGCGGCTGTCAGGGACTTGCCGGTCGAAATCTCCACCGCGGCCGCGAGGTATGCAATGACCTCAGCGTCCACCTTTCTTCGCAGAAAGACGTAGGGTCCAGCGAAGTCAAGGCCCGGAATAATTACTCTTGCCCAGTGCACTGGTGTGCCGCGATCCATTTCCATGATAAACTCTACATTGACTGTCGATCCCGCGGAAGCGGCATGAGAGGTGACGTAGTCCATAGCAGCCGCGCAGCTGACGGGTGACCGTGAGGCATCAGGCAAGGACCTCAGCAATGAGCTCCCTCTCATTTGTCGCAAGAGTTCCAGCAGCGCGATGCCTTCAGCCGCCCAGATATGAGAAGAGACGCCAGCCACAACGGTCTGTCCGAAAGAGACTTGAATACGCACGGTGTCATTGATCCTCTCGAGGGTGAAGTCAGGGTCCAGACTGTACTGAGCAGCGAAGTTGTAGACGTAATGCTTAGCATTCCTATGTTCTACGCGCGTTGTGGGAAGCTTCAACTTCGGCTTCGTTGGATTCTTGGTGTGGTACAGTGGAGCACCTGAGTGGAGGACCGAACAGAGACTCGGAGTAGGAGAAGGCTGCGGAGTCGTGGGGACTGAGAGTGGCGCAATAAGAGTGGTCGCACGCGATGAGGTCGTAGAGGCTGATCTTGCAGGGTAGATAGCCCCCTGTGCGGACGTCGGAAGTGGAGTCGACGGCTTGAGCGATGGTGCCGCATTCCGCGTGACCCACGATACTTCGAGATCAGGCGCCGCGTGCGAGGGTGCTAAGGGTGGCAAAATGCTCTCGCATTTCAACAACCACGTGGCTGGTGTCGTTGAAGCGATAGTCTGGGTCTTCGGCATCAGTCTTGTATTGAAATCGTCAAGTTTACCGGATTCTCGTAGCTTCGCGACCATTACCCTCCAGGCCGAGTCCTTCGAGGTGTGTTTTGCAGCCGTGCCATCACCGACGCACTGCAGCCAGATGCCGTCAATGGTGACCTTCAGCATGCAACGATGCACAGTCTTCTCTATGGTGCCTGTCGATTTTGTAGTCTCTGTCCTGTGTAGAAGCTGAACATCTAGTGGGAATGTCAAGCTGTCACAGACTTCTATCAGTGCATCTTCTTCGCCTCCCAGGCAGAACATGCCAGCAGGCAAATAGGGATACTGCGCCATGATGCAGTTGACGAGAAGCACAGACGATGCTCGCACTTTAATGAAGTGAGAACATCACGGTTGGTGTGAGGTGCGGATGAGGTGAGAGTCGAAATTGAGATTTGTCGGTGCGTTCAGTGCTTATGGAAGGAACGACTCACCCTCCGTGGCTGCCTCTCTCTCCACCGCCGCATCCTCGACTTCATTTCATCAAGTCATGGTGAAACAGCTGGAGCTAAGATCACTTCCTCCATCGAGAATGTGATTGATCCTCCTCCCTGACGACATGAATGAGACCAGTGCCATCACTTCGCCTCTGGGCGGAGCCCTCATTGCGACTCTCCAATGGCTTCACATGACGCATGATTCGGCGTTCCTATCTCTGTTCTTGCCGCTCGTCACTGAAGGCCAGCTTTGATGATGCTCGCTGAGCGATTCCAGCTGCGCTGATTACGTGCGCGATAGGCACAGTGCCGCTTCGTTTCCTTGCATGGAGGACCCAAGACCATTGGCGTGAGAGTAAGCGATATTGGATTAGTCACGTGCCTGCGAAACAGCACGGCGTTTAGACAAAGTTTGTGGAGCTATGCTGCATCGTTTTGACGTCACTCTAACGTGTATCACCCCACCAGTAATGTGACTAGCAATGTGACCTCTGAAAGATCTGCAACCAACCTTCGACTCGACATACTGCCATTTGAACTCCTCCAGAACACTGTGACAGATTCGAACCAGTCAAACCCACCAGCACTCACACAGCCAAACTCGAAAATGCCTCGCGACGGATCCGGAGCCGGCGACAATGCCGAAGAGCTCGGCGAGACGAAGGTTCACGGAGCTGGAGGAGAGACTGTACGCACATCAACTTTGCTCCTTGACCACTCGATTTCTAATCGTGCTTCAGGGCTCCAAGGTCGACCGCTCAGACAAGGCAGCGCCAATGCCTTCTGAGGAGAAGGGAGACTCGATTGAGGGAATGAACGCATCTGGTGGCGGTAACAAGATCACTGATTCCGGAAAGGGCGAGAGCAAGGTGCACAAGGACAACGAGTAGCAAGGTCGATGGTATCAACGGGCCAGTCTTAGAATTGTGGTCGTGGACGAGTTCCCGTAGCTTGTACAGTATTCGGCTCGTGGACTCTCAGGTTTACAGGTGCCAAATCATCCCGTCCAGACAGACAGCCATGTCATTGCTGGGATACGGACTCTCAGACGTCCGGCAAGGCCCTAGAGGTAGCTTACACGACCCTTAGCGCAAACCCACCACCCTTCTCCTCATCCTCCCGTCCCTTGAAGATCGAGCTGTAGTCCACCTCGCCTAATGCTGGCGCCTTCCCTCGCATTGGCGCGCTCGGACTAGCCAGCCGTCTCCTCTTCTCCTGTCCAGCCTTCGAAGGAAATGTGGGGAACATAGCCGTGGGCTTCGGTCTCGGATCCTCCGTGAAGTACTTGTGTCCTAGCATCTCCTTCGCCGTAGGTCTCTTGCTAGGGTCCAGTGACAGCAGTCCATTGAGAAGTGCAACACCAGCGTTCGTCATGGTAGGGAACTTCGAGCGGACTACGCTGCCTTGCGCAGCTTGCTGATTGGTAGGTAAACGCAGCGTCCTTGCGTTCGGCAGACGCTTAAAGCCAGGCCAGGTCTCTTCGGAGGGTATGCCGCAGAGTTCAAAGATCTAGTGTGCATAACAAATTAGGGTGGGAGGTATTGTACACATTCTCTCCAGTCATGGGTGATATGACTGGGTGCGCAACTCACCTTACTCAGCTGATCCACCTCGTTCTTTCCCTGTAGTAGTGGGTTCTTCGTCAACAGCTCGCCGAAGATACACCCTAGACTCCAAAGGTCTATAGCAGAATCATACTCGGTCGCGCCTAGCAGCAGCTCTGGCGCACGATACCAGAGCGTCACCACGAGCTGCGTGAGATTCTTCGGTGCTGGACTGCCGCAAAACCGCGCCATGCCGAAGTCTGCCAGTTTGATTTCGCCGCGATTGTTCATGAGTATGTTGCTTGTCTTGAGATCGCGATGCAGGATCCAGTGGTCGTGCAAATACTCCACTGCGCTTCCAAGTTGTAGCATGAGAGTCTTGATCTCAGACGGGAGGAATGGATCTTCCATCTGTTCTTGTAGCGTCTTGAGGTCGTGCTCCAGAAACTCCATGACCAAGTAAACGTCTCCCTTCGCGTCGCCTTCACCAGTGACTACTTCGCGGAGGTCGACGATATGGCGATGCTTAACGGCGTTGAGGCATTGAATCTCGCGAAGTGCTGTGACAGGGAAGCCACCGTCTCGCTGTGGGTCGAGCTTGAGCTTCTTGATCGCGACGATTTCGCCTGTGGCCTCTTCGCGAGCTCTCGAGACGTAGCCATAGCTGCCTTCCTCGATGTGGTTGAGTGAATCGAATGCTTCGATCGAGCGGCAAGGTTGCCAGGTCGGTGCATCGAAACAAAAGAGGTATCGCTCGCTGTCACCGTTGTCCGGCTGCTCTTCCTCAGGCGCAGCTTCTTGAACACGCCGTCGCTTGCTCGGCCTCTCTGTCGCGGCTTCAGAGTCGTGCTCGCCATTGCCATTGGTCGCAAGGGCTCGCTGCTGGGCCTGTAGCTCTACTTTGCGTTGCTTCTCTGCCTTCAATCGCTTCTTCGCCTCTTTCTCAGCCTTCCGCAGGGCATCCGCGGCGGCATCTTCTGCAGAGTACGCCCATCTTGAGGTCATGTTGCTTGTCCTGCCTGATCGCCTCCAGTGTTGGCATGCGATGTTTTCTGTGAAGCCGTCTAGGTTTAGCATCAGGAAAGAAGTGTCTCGCGGAGGTGACGTCGGAGAAGATGGAATGCGAGCTTCACTTCTACACCTTACGTATCACCCCTTCTTTGACTAGATTGCATATGTACAGCCCGGACATCGTTCGGCGATACAAGATGAAGAGCAGTCTCACACGAGCGGCAAGATCTATTCCTCGAGACTTCTCTCGCTGTACAGCTCGATGCACCCGGATCACCGGCGCAAGATGGAGCTCAACTTACGAAGACGGAGAACACAAGTGGTCGACGCCATTGGCTAAGCAGCTGGCTGAGGCGATTACAGTATGAGACTCGAGCACCTGAGACGGACCATAGCTGAGGCGAATACAGACCACCGGACCCATACCGGTCGCCTCGTTCATGCGACAGTGCCTCACGTCGGATCTGGGAGGCTACTACACATCCACATCTCCAACCACGAGTGACCAGTTTGGAAGTAAGGGCGACTTTGTCACCTCACCAGAGATCTCGCAAGTCTTCGGCGAGCTCATTGGCGTTTGGTTCGTCGCAGAATGGATCGCTCAAGGCAAGAAGAATGAGGGTGTGTACCTCATGGAGGTCGGTCCTGGAAGAGGCACACTCATGGACGACATGCTACGAACTGTCCGAAGCTTTCCGGATCTTGCGAAGGCGATCGAGGCGATTTACATGATCGAGGCTAGTCCGCGACTGAGGGAAGCTCAGCACAAGCTGCTATGTGGCGACAATGCCATGGAGGAGACAAGTATGGGGTGGCA
>KZ111151.1:727358-818216 GCA_002077045.2 Rachicladosporium sp. CCFEE 5018
TGCCTCACGTCGGATCTGGGAGGCTACTACACATCCACATCTCCAACCACGAGTGACCAGTTTGGAAGTAAGGGCGACTTTGTCACCTCACCAGAGATCTCGCAAGTCTTCGGCGAGCTCATTGGCGTTTGGTTCGTCGCAGAATGGATCGCTCAAGGCAAGAAGAATGAGGGTGTGTACCTCATGGAGGTCGGTCCTGGAAGAGGCACACTCATGGACGACATGCTACGAACTGTCCGAAGCTTTCCGGATCTTGCGAAGGCGATCGAGGCGATTTACATGATCGAGGCTAGTCCGCGACTGAGGGAAGCTCAGCACAAGCTGCTATGTGGCGACAATGCCATGGAGGAGACAAGTATGGGGTGGCATAGTGTGAGCAAGCATTCGAAGGAGCTAAAGATTATCTGGACTGAGGACGTGAGATTTGTGCCGAAAGATGGAAGCAAGACACCCTTCATCGTTGCTCACGAGTTCTTCGATGCACTGCCTATACACGTTTTCCAGAGTGTACCACCAGCACCTCAGCCCGCAGACGGTGAAGGCATAATCCAAACACCCACGGGACCTATCAATCCGCGAAGAAGGTTACAGCAAGCCTCACAGCAAGCTCAATGGCGCGAGCTGTTGGTCTCGCCTAAGCCACCGCATCGACTGAAAGAGGGACAGCCCGAGTTCGAGTTGAGCCAGGCAAGAGCCTCGACTCCTCATTCCATGTATCTGCCCGAGACTTCCTCGCGATATAAGGCTTTACAACCAAAAGCAGATGCCACTGTTGAGATCAGTCCCGAAAGCCAAGCATATCTTCGTGACTTCGCAGAGCGCATTGGCGGCTCCAATCCCGTTACCGAAGTTCCGAAACCAGCCAGCATCCCAACACCTACTCGAACAGTTTCCTCCGGTCCAGCGCCAGAGCGTGTCACCAAATCTTCGCCCTCGGGTGCAGCCCTGATCATTGACTACGGCCCTGCTACCTCCGTCCCAGCAAACTCCCTTCGCGGCATCCGCTCGCACAAGCTTGTGTCGCCCTTTGAAGCACCTGGCACCACCGATCTCAGCGCAGATGTCGACTTCATCGCCCTCGCCGAGAGTGCTCTCAATGGATCACCCGGAGTGGAAGCACATGGTCCTGTCGACCAGGCAAGGTTCCTGACTGCAATGGGGATACAGGAGCGTGCGGCGCAACTTGTGAAGCTGGCTGTAGATAAGGAGAGGGGCGGAAGTACAGGAACTGAGAAGGGTGAGCTTACCGAGAAAGTCAAGAGGATCGAGGGCGGCTGGAAGAGACTCGTCGACAACGGATCGGAAGGCATGGGAAGCTTGTACAAAGTTCTAGCCATCGTGCCCTATAAGCGTAGTGAAGCTGGCGAACCGCGACGCAGACCAGTTGGTTTTGGTGGCGACATAAAGCTCTAAACGCCCTGAGACAGGATCTATCTGAATCCGGTGCGTCCGCACTCACGCTGCTGCACTTGAAGTCTTCGGCTTCGCTTTCCGCAGCATCGCTGTCAGGAAATACTCGTCTGCAGTTAGATCGGACAAGTCCAGCTTCCCGATAGCCTCGAAGCCAGCCCTTTGATACATCTGCCTCGCCACCGGCGTGGACTCGAGGTACACATCCTGACCAGCCTCGTCGGCTAGCTCGAACTCTGCCGCTAGCAGCTTGCCAGCAACACCCTTGCCTTGGAAGTCTGGATGCACAGCCATTGACGGCACATCTGCGATACGTCAGCTCCGCCAAGTACTTACTTCCAGTCTGAGCAAGACTCACACCACACCTGCTCCTTCCTGTCGCCTAGCACACTCCCCTTGAAACCCTTCATTCTTTCCTCCATGACATCCATAAAGGCCCGGTCCAAGAAAGCTGGGATCTCGATGTCGCCATCCCCGGCGTTCAGACTCGCCGCTCCAGCTTTCACACTTTCAGGCGTAAAGATCCCGCTGTAGCCTGCAATTCGCCCGGTCTCCGAGTCGATGGCTTTGAACCAAAACTTGCCGGGCCCGTCGGCGCGAGCCTTGAATCGAGTTTGTCTCCATGCCTCGGACTCGCGGGTTTGCTCTGGGGTGAAGGTGCGTGGGTCACCGATGCGGAGGTTTAGGCCGTCAGTGAGGAAGGCGGCGACACCGATCGGAGTCAAGGCTTCGGCATCGGCGGAGGTGGCTTTCACTATTTCGAAGGGCATGGTGACGGGTTGTGTGAGGTAGGTTTCGCGGGTGGTATGTAAAATGACTCGGTTTCCCGAAACAGTCAGAGGATGGTGTGGATGCTAGGAGCTAAGTGACTGAAGGATCTGAGTAGAAAACGAATGTAGACGGCATTCATATACATGTACATATATGCACTTCATTTGACTGCATGTTCGTGCTATCATACGTAGCACTGCAGCGTGACTCCACATACTCCGTTGGGCTGAATGAATGTCGCCAGAACGGTCGCGCAATGCGGTGCACATCTCGGATCCGGCATTCGGAGTTCGTTCTAAACGCAAGGTATTGGCGACTCTATCAACATCACGGTTCATTACTTCGTCTTTATTTCCGCGACCTTCCAGACTGAACCATGTTGGACTTTTCAGGGAGCTGTATCAGCGCACTGCACGACCGGCCCATTGACGCGTAATATCATCGCCGTGTCGGCGCGTCACGACTGCGGCATTGTGACCACCATTGACAGGGACCTACCTCGCTTACTCGCAGCCTAAGAGACCACCGGGCGATTACTGTAACGCTACAGGACTGCAACACCGCCAGACCCGGGTCTGGCGTTTGAGCTTACTGCAAGATGCAAGTCGGCTTCAGCTCATCTAGGTGAGCGGCCAGGTACTCGAGACACGCGAAGGGTCTTTGCAATGATCCAAACACCACGACATTGATACGGCTGCGCATTGCTTCGGATACGAGACTCCAAGGTCAACCACTTGCTGTCCTCAGTATCGTCAAGCCGTCACGTGACTTGAGCAATAAGGTTCGACGATCTTGCCGAGACTGGAAGCGTCCTCAAGCGACGGTGACAACCGCAATTCTGCTATTCGGCTGCTCGAATGTGAGGACGGAACGGTAAGTGGAGCGTTTGATGCGCGTCTCCTTCATAGAGTCTCTTCCATTCCCAAGCTCTGATGCCAGATCATTCCAATCCCCGCACTCAAAGTCGTGTCAAGCCAGACATCTTCTATTCCACTCGGATCCAGTCTCGAATCGACTTACTTGTCCTACACACCAGTCCACTACCAGCAGCATCATTTGATCGCGTATAACACAACACCAGGCTGTCAGTATGTCGACGTTCACGCCACTGCCGCGCTGTTCGGAACTCGTCCGCAAACCATACACCGTCGACATCTCCGACCTGTCACCCGACCACAGCGACTGCTCTATCTGTAGATCGCCGCTGACCGAGGAGTGCGAGCCAATTCGGCTCCATAGCACCCACGTCTTCTGCAAGAAATGCATCTTGACGTGGTTCCAGCGGAGCCGGGACTGTCCATACTGCAGACAGCCCGCATGGTCGCCACTCGGTCGCCAGAGCCAGTGCCTGTACCGCATCGTCCGCCAGTACTTGAGCGTGGATCCGGATCATGTTGCTGACAACGTGCTCATATCCGACGAAGATGTGATGCAAGTCAGACACGACCTTACTCTCCAGGAAATCGTCGTCAACCGTGTAGTATTGTCGGTGCTCTCTCACCCGCTGAGATATCATGTCACGGGGGCACTGGAGAACGCTGTCCGCGAAGTCAACGGTAGACGTCTGAGTGCTTGGGAGCTCCATCAGCATATGCAGCGACGCGTGAATGAGCAGATACCCAGGCTGCTCGAGAGGTGGCGCAAGGGAGAGAGGAGGCACTTGTCATGCAAGGCGTCGTCGCCACGCTGATGTTTCGTATTGTTAAAGGGCAGCAGAAATGCAAGAAGGTCAAGGATCCTAGCCAGGCTGGGGCGATAGTTGAGGCTCCAGAGCAGGTGGAATGCAAGAAGTGAAGCAATTGGAGTTCAAGAGAACAAGGACTCAGGCTTGGTAAATTGGCCGCTCGGGATGCGTTCGTTAGAGATTGTAACAGGCAATAGACCGTTCGCGCATTGCGACATTTTCCAGGTCCACCACTACTTCTTGCTCTCTTCGTGATCAGGCTCTGTAGGCACCACATCATACCATCCTCCCACGATCTTCAGCTTCTCGTGATGCTCGCCATCCGTAGCTGCCGTGCTCTCTACTATGTGTTCCTCGAATTCGGCAACCGAGTTGAAGACTTGGTCGCGCGGGAACTCCCCGTCACGCCGATAGTGCGCCGTGCGATCTGTCGCAGCTTCTTGGCAGTATGTGCAACCCAGGATCAGGTCTTTGTGATTGTCCAGTGCGTCCTGGGCAGCGCGCCGAAGTGTTTCGGGATCTGAAATCCAGCCTGGTCTGGAACGAATCTAGCAATGGTTCAGTGACTTGCTCGGTGAAAACATCATGGCACAGGGCAAAAGTTCACCTCCTGGGCTTCCGTAGTAAGTCGCTCCTGCGTCTTTTGACGCTCAGCTTCACCCCGTGCAGCGGCTTTCGCAGACATGGCTTTGATGCTCTCCGCATATGCACGTTGCTCTTCCTTGGGGGCACTTTTGAGAGCGTCCATAGTTTGCTGCCAAGTCTTCCGTTTAGGTGGTACTTGTACCTTAGGGAGCGGGCGGTCATCCTGAGGGTTTGGAGGCATGTTGATGTATGAGTATTGTGTTTGTGGTGGCGGGAGAGATGTAGTGAGTTTCCCTAGTCCCAGAGATGTTACAAATGTGTGTGTGCAAGTGTAGGTGCAAGTAATGATATGAGTTGGAAGGTGCGACCGCCGTGTCCAGAATCGGTTCAGATCATTCAAGTCATGACTTTACTAGGCTAGATCATAGCACATCTCTTCACCTGCACATGGTGCACTAGGTGACTTTTCAACCTGGGCACAGGCTACCTTTCAAGTGCTTGCGGGATCGTGGCTTTATACGCCTGCCCCGAATCTTTCCCTCGCCAATCCTCTCAACATCTCCATGGTCTTATCCTCCTTCCGTCTGAACTCAGCCACCTTCTCCTCCCTTTCCACCGCCCTCGCTCTAAGCACCTCTTCTTTCCTGATCTCCCTCTCACTTTGCTTACGCTGATTCTTTTGCACCTTAGCTTTATACTCCTCCACTCCACTCGCGCCAAGAAGATCGCTTTCTGGGACTTCGGCTACTCCAGCATCTTTTGACTCGGCAAAAGTCTTGTTGGAGAAGGCTTGCTCTCGACGTTTTTCGATCTGGCGATCGCGGGTGCCTGCAGCAGCGCGAGGAGCAAGCTCATCGAGGCGGGATTGAGCATTTGAGCGTTCTTCTTTGCGCTCGAGCTTGCGCATGGTGTTTTGATGCTCGCGGTCGCCAGTTTCGAGCTCGCGTCGTAGCTGAAGTTCCTGTGTTGTTGCTTGAGGTCCAGGACGTGATCTCGCTGGAAGTGAAGGACCGAATCCAGCATCATCATCCTCTCCATCGTCGCTCTCCTCCTCCTGAGCGTCCGTCTTCGAGATCCTCGCAGTTTGCCGGTCGTCAGTCGTGTGCGGTCGAGCGTTCACACGCGATTCACTCCGCTCTTCCGCTGCATGTGCGTCTGCCCTCTCCTTGGTCTTAGGATCATACCAGCCTTCTGATAGCTCCCCTCGGTTCCACTTTCCCAAAGCTTTTCCATCGTCCCTTCGCCTCAGTCTCGCTGAGACTGGACAGCTCAAGCTGCTTCTGCAAGTCCAGGTAGTCCGCGAACAGGGTCGAGTAGGCATCGGAGTCCCGTTTGCGGAGGTGCGACTGCCTGAAGGGTAGGGTAATGGCTACATTAATGTCATGGGATTTGACCTCGTTGCGGTGAGGAGAGCGTGAGCGGCGTCGCTTTGCTCTATGTTCTACTTTGTCTCGGTCATGTCGATGACGACTGCTTGAGTCTTTATGCAGAGTACTCTCCATATCGCCCGAGCTGCACAGAAGAGCAATGTAGCAATGAAGACGAGGACAAAATGTAAACCTACCAAGACTTCACTCGCGCTGTGTAGTGGTTGAGACCCTGCCTGGTTGGTAGATCGTGTGCGACAAAATGTGTGCAACCATACCGAGCGATGCAAAATCAGCTGGACTCGAGGAAAAAATTCATTCGAGTGAATCGTGGACTCACGGGGATTTGACTGCTCTTTATTAGCAGTTGGGAGAGTGATGGTACAATAGACTCGAACTTACACCCCGGACCATTCACAAACCGATCCCTTCAGGAGAGAATGCGAAGCGAATATCATACCCCTAGACCATAAGCCCGTGATGGTGGGGTGCTCCACACTGCGTATATCAAGTCTTGTTAATTGCCACGCCCCAATTGTGGAGACGATCAGATGCCCAGCCAAAGTCTTTCTGAACGGAAAGATGGTTTGAATAGGATAGACGGTAGAGGAAAGAAATGAAAGGGACCGAGTTGAGGGTGGCGGCCGTTGAAGGTGACGAGATCTTTGAGCCAGAGGTGGGACAGGGCTTCGTCGAGGCTGATGGGCGAACCCGACAACACGAGTCGGGCGAGACGATGTGTATGGCATCATGCAGTTTAAGCTATGATGTTGCGTCGTCGATGTGCATATCTTGATGATGTGTACTGTAGATGGTGAAAATGACGTTGAAAGAGACTCATGTTCACATGGTGTGCCTTCCTCTTCTTTCACGATCTGCTCGCGCGACGCGACTTCCCTCCGGAGGCAGCGGAGCTTCGTCAGGCCGCATGCCAACAAACTCGTCCCGATCTGAGATGCTCTTTTACATTCACGATCTGTGATTAACGAGACTCGCTAGAATATCGCCAACGCGTTGGGCGGACTAGCCACAACCCCAGGTACATTACATACCTCACTCGTCAAAAAGAACTCCCACCTCCCCTCCTTCTTGCACACCTCCCCCAACTTCTCCAAATCAAACAACTCTCCAATCGGCATCCCCCAACCCCCCAGCATGACTTCATGGCAACTCCACTCCTGCTGGGTAGGCCACGCCTCCCAACTCGGATGATCGCCCGCACAAGCGCTGAAATTGCTCCACATGAACTCCAGCATCTCCTCGCTCTGTTCCACGCCTGCGAACTGCGGTTTCGGGTGTCGGTCACGCAGGGCGCTGATCTCGTCACGCGAAAGGGCGTTGTAGGCGGCCATGTAGCCGGAGCGGACGAAGAGGATGTCGCCGAACTTGATCTCAGTTCCTTGCGCTTTGGCGACGGCGCGGAGGTCAGAGACGGAGATTGAGGACGTCTTGAACGCGTCATGAGACTTGTTGTTGGCGAGACGCCAGGAGTGGTAGTCGAGCAGGATGCCACGGCCTACGATGCCTTGCTCGCTCCAGGCGTGGATACCGTTTTGTGTTGTCTTTGGCTTGCCATTGGTGCCGTGGATGTCGTCTATGGTCACGCCGTTGTAGAACACTGCTTCTTTCTGGTAGCCGAAGTGGCGGAAGCCATCCCACTGGGAGGATGACTGCAGACGTGTAAGTAGAGTCCAAGGGTAGTCAATCACTGGTTCTCACCTGCGTGTTGAACGTCCACACATCGTCGTTGACGACGCGTGGTGCCTTGTGAATGATCTCTTTGTGGAATTCTTGACGGCCAAAGAAGGGTAGATCGCCCTGTGCGTCAAGCGGCCAGTTCAGAGAGACGCGATCACCAGTCTTAATCAGAGAAGCTGCGGATGCGACGATATCTTTGGTGAGGCGATTGAGCGAGCCGAGCTCGTCTTTCGGGCCATAGCTGCGTGAGAAGTGTGAGGAGAGATAGAGGAATCACGCAGACTGCATCGACTTACAGGCCCCAAGCGTTGTGGTGTGGACCCTTCTTGTCGAGCGGAAGCTCCGAGAACTTGGGAATACTCATGATGTTGACCGTAATTCAGGAGATTTCAGTGTGGTAACAGAAACAGTGAACGATGTAGAAGATGCTCTGCTTCTCTGAATGTATGGTGAAGGCAACATATATCTACCTAGTTGAGATCTTGCGGCTCCATCAATGCTGCAGAGAGGAGAACAGCTACAGCTTGACCTCGGTGTACAAAGAGCGAGCTGGTGCGAGCAGACCTTGATGATAAAGTCGCATTGACTGGGTGTCGCGAGCAACTCGTGTGCGATGAAGCTGTCTTGAACTCGTGGCGTGGATACTATCGACCAGTGAAAGTGGCAAGATCACATTGTACGCCGACTCGAAGAAGTGAAGCAGGCGCTGCCATTCCGATCCGCCCAAAGGCGATCTCGGCTTTTGTTGTTAACTCCATCGTACCTGAGCGGGAGTAGCCGCCAGCTATTGTTATTCATCACCAAGTCGAGTTCACCTTGACACAACCACTCACCCCAGCAGTACACTCAGCAACCCAAAGAACAGACGCGACCATCGAGCATCATTATCTGAAGACCACCTTGAAATCACGCGCCTTGACGAGAAGAACCAATTTCAGAAGACATACAAATTCTATCGCGAAGGCCGAAAATATGGCCACGAGAACCGAGACAAAGACTCAGAAGTCGGCGGGCAAGATTGCAGTGAGGACTAAGACAAAGGTCCCAGGTGAGTTCATATCCCCTGCAGCGCTCTGGCGGGCGCCTTTCGAGGCGCGAAGCATTCCCTAGCATCGTTATGGCCACCTCGAAGGTGGCGCGTTACCCTTTGCGGTATCTTGACTCGAAGGGTCGCTTACATATTGCAGCAGAAATTGCCACGAAGACGGCTACACCTCCCAAGAAGGAGCCAGTCACCTCCACCACTGCTGGAAAGAAGCCGGCAGCTAAAGCTACGACGAAGAGCAAGCCTACTACCGCTGCCAATACTTCAGCGAAGCGCAAGGCGGCAGCAGCTCAGCCCAATGGCACTGCCAAGAAACAGAAAGTAGTTGCGACCACGAATGACAAGAAGCGGAAGACTCCAGACGAAGACGATGCGGCCCCAGCTCCGACCAGCAAGAAAGTCAAGACCGCCGCTAAAGGCGCCATCATTACGGAACCACCAACCGATCGCCTCAAGGTATTTGTCTTTGGCGAAGGCACAGCTGGCGAACTAGGTCTCGGTACAGCCAAGAAAGCAGTCGATGTCAAGCGACCGCGTCTCAACCCCAACCTCGATCCGCAGGCGGTCGGCGTAACACAGGTTGAAGCTGGTGGCATGCACGTCGTTGCTCTCACACACGACAACAAGGTCCTCACATGGGGTGTGAACGATCAGGGCGCGCTTGGACGCGATACCGAGTGGGACGGCGGTTTCAAGGATATGGACGCAGCGATGAAAGAGTCAGATGGCTCGGATAGCGAGGAGGAAGAAGATGACAATGGCTTGAACCCGAAGGAATGCGTTCCTGGAGAAGTGGATTGGAGCTCTGTCGAGCTGCCTGAAGGCACGCGATTCGTCGATGTCACCGCGGGCGACAGCTGCTCTTTCGCTCTGACTGACGACGGTCACGTCTACGGCTGCGGTACGTTCCGTGGTAACGAAGGTGTTTTCGGCTTTGCGCTAGACGTTGAGATCGCCAAGCGACCGATCCTCATCGCAGGATTGAAGAACATCGTCAGCATCAAAGCTGGTGCCAACCACGCCCTTGCTCTGGACAGCAACGGTGCCGTGTTCGCATGGGGTTCTGGACAGCAGATGCAACTCGGTCGGCGCGTCGTCGAACGCACCAAGCTTGGTGGGTTGCAACCGCGCGAGTTTGGTCTGCCCAAAAGCAAGAAGACCCACATCGTCGCGATCGGAACTGGTGGCTATCACTCCTTCGCCATTGCCAACAATGGCGACGTATACTCCTGGGGCTTGAACTCATTCGGCCAGACCGGGCACACCGCTGGCGCGGGCGATGACGAAGCCGTGATCCTGAAGCCGACGGTTATCCAAAGCCTACGTGGCAAGACCATCGTCTCTCTCCACGGCGGCTCGCACCACAGTGTAGCCGCTACTGCCGACGGCGAATGTTTGATCTGGGGTCGCGTGGACGGACGACAGATGGGCATGAGCACAAGCACCATCAACGACCTGCCCGAGGACACAGTCATCAGAGACGACAAGAACGAGCCTCGTATTATTTCTGTGCCGACGGCCATCCCGACCATCGATGGCAAGGTCGCAGTCGTGGCTGCTATGTCGGATCACAACGTCGTTGTCACCGAGGCTGGGCGGGCGTACAGCTGGGGCTTCTCGGCGAACTACCAGACTGGCCAGGGCACTATCGACGATATCGTTGAAGCGACTATGATCGATAACACCGCTGTGCGGGATACGGTGCTCACGGGGGCAACGGCGGGAGGGCAGTTCTCTATTGTCACTGCAAAGGTGACGAACTAGCTGAAGACTACCGAAAGACATGGGTGAAGGGAAAATCAGACTGGAGAATGAGATAGATGAGGAGCAGGTGATGGCGAATGCACTTCTTGCGACTGGCATATCGATGGAAATCTTGGATCTTTGCATGGGGTGTGCCCCGTTTGCGCAAAGAAGCGCAATGTAATAGTAGTGTACTGAGTAGACTGAAAACGCGTTTGCTTCATCACCTCGACATTGTACTCGACCTGTGCAATTCTCGTAGCTGCATCTATGTACATGCGTAAGCCGTCTATATGTGTCCCCATAACGCCGCGCTAAATGTTCATCATATAGGTATTCTGCCGTGAGTGCCTGTCGGTCGTCAATAATGCTATGTAACGGCCTTCACTTCCCGACTGCCCATCTTCTCATCCTCCCCAGTCACCTCAGCCGTAGTGTCTTCCGCAGCTCTCAACTCCAGCCCTGCCTCAATCGGCTCAGCATTCACAGCCGCCTGATCGTCCTTCGCATCCACGATTCCTCCCTTCTCCACATCCCCTGCAGCCTCTTTCGCAGCAGCAGCCCGTTCATTAGCATCCAACCTCCTCAACGGATTTCTCTCCTCCACCATCGCCTTCCCATCCCCACTCCTTCGATCCTTCTTCAGCACACTCCACCCTCCACTCCAACCGATCCATCCATCTTCCCATGGACCCCTGACAAGGCAGAGCAAGAGCGCGACGCCGATACTGCCCATGCTGAAGCTTCCGCTGGCAATCCAGCCGCCTCGAGCGTAGAGATGGGAGCCTACTGACGTGCCAGTGAGTTGTCCGCAGAAGACGGCGAGCATGAAAGCCGTGTTGACTCGATTTCGGCCTTTGGGCTCCACGGCGTAGATTGCGCTGCGGTTCGCGATCTGCGCAGTCTGCAGTCCGAAGTCGCCCAGGAAAGCTTGGATCACGGGGCCAGCTACCGTGAAGGTGCCGGTGTAAGTTCCCAAGGCAATGCCGATGCCGCACCAGACCATCCCCAAGATGACGGAGAAGAGTGGCACGAAGCGGTCGATTACGTAGCGGGCGTAGAAGGGCGCGACGAGCATAGACAAAATGCCAATGAGCGCGAAGAGGCCAATGACGACGGGTGTGTAGTTGTATGGCTCGCCTGAGAGAAGGAAGGTGAGGACTGTCCAGAAATTCGTGAAGGTTAGAGACGTGAAGAAGCTGATCGCGCAGGCTTGCACGAGGACAGGGTGCTTCGTGAGCATGACCAGGATTGACCAGAGCATCTTCAAATAGTTCAGTCCGCCGGGGTTCGTAGACGGGTAGTCCGGCATGAAGAGGTACAAGAGGAACCAGATGGAGTACTGCAGCGCTACGGAGAGCCAGTAGACGGCGCGCCAGGTGGTGTATTGGGTCATTATGCCGGAGAGGAGACGGGCTATGAGGATGCCGAGCATAAGGCCTGAAACTACTATGCTCAGAGCTGCGGCGCGGCGGTGTGGAGGTGCGAGGTCGCCCACAAGCGGCAGCATGAGCTGCGGTGTGACGGTCATGAAGCCGACTATGAATGTCAGGCCGCTGAAGACGCTCAGGCTGGACGTGAGCGCAAGGCCGATGCTAGACTAAAGATCAGCACTTCGTCCCCGCCTACATCTTGCCTCCTCCACAATATACTTACGACACACTACTCGTCAAGAAAACCAACCAAAGCACAAACCCCCTCCTCTTTAACAAATCCCCCAACGGACACAACAAGAGTAACCCAACCGCATACCCCGCCTGCGCAAGCGTCGGAATGATCGACACATCCTCATAGTTAACGCCAAAGTCCCTAGCCAAAATATTCAGGATCGGGTGATTGTAGTACAGGTTTGCAACTGTGAAGGCGCCGGCGAAGCCGAAGAGGACGTTGAGCCATATTGAGAATTTTGGGGGCGAGGAGGGGTCCCAGCGGACGTGGGGCGGGGTGTATGTGAGGCGCGAGTAGAGGGCGAAGAAGCGAGTGAGGACGGTGGATGATGGGGGTGTCGACGGGCTTGCTGTGGTGGCATCTTCGTCTACGGGTAGAGATGCATTGGAGATGCTTGGGGAAGTCTTGTCCTCAGCTTCGTGCTTACAGTCGGAGTTCGCTGGGGTGGAGGTCATGGCCAGGGTACCGGGTGCTGTCGCGCGATCGCCTGGAGAGGCTTGGAACTGGAAGATGCTGCTAATGTGACATTATATATGATTCTAACCACAGTACAGCCTTCAGACCATTGAGCAGTGCATACACCCGAGTCTGAACTCCACTCTTCAAACCGCCAATCCGACATCATCGACCATTTGCCGACTTCCGAATTGAGCCAGAGGCTTGATCGAAATGCTTATCCGCGGTATTTCCGTCCGCAATAGCCGCCTGTGGGCGACATTATTGTTGCGTCCATTACTTCCAACAACTCAGATGTATGATAATCACGATCTCTACTTCGTTGGCTTTTCAGATGCACCGCCGCGGCGAGGCTCTCAGTCGCAGTGAACTGGGGCGACACCCTTCCAAGCGGGGACGCTGTCCTCTATCAAGAGAGCAGCGAGAACAGATACAATATCGTTGACGTATACTGCAGAATCATTGTGACTTCTCGTCTTCTGGAAAGTGGAAGGGATCCATTCTACTGTCCCGATCTACACGTCTCCGAGCATGTCGAAGGCTCTCGCGCTCTTGATGCAAAGCGATGAGAAGGGGATGTGTTATCCGAAACAGCCTCGTAGCTCAGATGTTTATATGCCGTGATGCTCGGCAGGCCGACAGGAGCACGCTCACATTCGCCAGCACTGGACCGCGACTGGCCAGGAGCTTAGCAAGGAGCTCAAGCAATTCTGGCAGCCTAGCAGGCAGAATATTCCTGCGCTATCTCTCCGTAGTATCACGCCTCGTCGCGCTTTCAGCGCCAACCGAAATGCTCAGAAGTCTGACTTGGGCATTCGTAAGGAGCACTGCAATGCGTCCTCAGTTGGGCGACCAACTCGGAAGTGCGACCAGGAAATTAATTCGATCCCTGTCATCACCTCCAACACTGCCCTAGATCGCAGACTAGTTGGTGCTATTTTGCTGGACAGTCGTTGACCTGTACCCATCATAAGACCAATCAGCTCTTCAACTTCCCGACTGTTCGGTATGCAGCTTATACACGACCCTTCTGCGCTGGAACCCTCTTCCTGGCATATGCTCCCGCATATTCACCTTGCTGACCACTCACAGCGCGCTCCACTGGTCGAGCTAAACCACACCTGCAACTCAGAATCTACCCATCAAGACGGCATGAGGATACCGAGGACACGGTAGGTCAGCTTATATACAACTCAATTGCACACACGGCACGCCGTGCTCGCTCTTACATCTATCTACTATTACTTTCCTCAATTCGCAGAATTTCCTTGTCTCGCTATAATACACCGTGTTAAGGAAGAGTCACAAGCGGCCGCCATCCATCTCGAAGTACTTCGGCATCGACAGCAGCATACAAGAAGGTAGACCCGGTCCAAATCATCGATCGCACAGACCCGAAAAGCAGCCATCAGCATCATGTCAACCAGTGAAGATCAGCATGTCAGCCACTCAATCTATCGGAGCCTTTTCTACCCGGCGTACCCATTCGGTGGACCCAATGCCCAACCATCAGTGCAACCAGACGTAACACTCATCTACCGCGAAGCCTCGGGGAACGATCAGACCCTTCCGTTACTATGGCGCAACGACATCTACAAGAACAGCACGCGGCTGGCAGCCCTCCTCAGACCTGCCTCCGAATCTAATTACAACGAACTGAACTTAAGACTGACACAGGTCACCCGCCTTACCGCCGTCCCCTTGGTCCAATTCCTTCGTGGCGGTGTCTACGGCGTGAGGCAGACGACGCTACTTGTCCTGCACGTCCAGATGTATAAGCTAGGCGAGGTATACAACATTGTTGGGCTGCGAGCCTCTGCGCTTGAGCAGCTCGTGCTGTATATCCAGTACACTGGCGCTACGGGTATTCCTGTCTTTGGGTTGCCAGACGCGGTGCGCTTCGTCTACTGCAACTTGGCGACTGATTGCAGCTTTGTGGAGATCATCAACGCTCTTGTGCAATGCGTCAAGCAGGGCTTCCAGCGGGAGAGATTCCGTCAAGACTGGGTGATGGTACAGCTGATGGAAGATCTTCCGCACTTTCATCACGCCCTCTGCGACGCGAGTTTTGAGTACTACTGGGCTTGCATGGCTGCTGAGTCTCCGCAGATTGACCCTCAGCAGAAGGAGCAGTTGGAGACGTTGACATTCGCGTCAGAGTTCGCCGCGCGCTCCTCTCCAGATCGATGTCCGAGGGGACTACCTTACGAGCTTGTACGTGAGGCGGAGGAGATCCTGGAGCGGCTTCCGCTCGTCAAGGGACCGGCGCAGACTAGCGCCGCACAGGCTGTTCCTCCTGTCAAGCCCGCGCCAAGAACGTCAAAGTTTGCACAATTCTTTGCGGAGCACTACGATGCAAACGGTCGACTGATCAAGCCGCTGTATGATTGTGTACGAGGAGCTGATGAGGAACCGAAGCAGGTTGGTCCCGCAAAGGACTCGCCGCAGATGCAGACAAAGCCACAGACTTGCAGTGCTTGTGCAGAGGGCCAAGACGAGGGCGTCAACCTGTTCGATCAGTGTGTGAAAGGAAACGAACGACCACCTTCCCTCCTTACAGGCCAGCCATGCCCTTCGCAGACCGGCGATCATCGAATGGCTCGTCTGAGAGAGGCCCTGCCGCCCTTGAACACCTCTGTGCTAAGTACTCACGAGCTGGACGCACGACTAGCGTGTATGCTCCACGCAAGCCTTCCATCCCGTCCGAAGCCGAACGTCGAGACCAAGTCGGTACAGCCGCAGCGTCGCTCTCAAAGTCCGCCACATGGCAGCAATGCAGACAGGATGTCGCGTCTAACACTCGATTTCCACTCCTACATTCCAATCAGCGTCTACGACCCTCCTGCGACTCCAGCACTCGTCGCTCCTCTGCAACCCGATTATCGTGACGGCGAAAATTCAAAGCAAGATCGTGTCGCTGATTTGAGGCAGAGATCACCCCGCCTCGATACCTCGGTCCCAAGGACTGACGAGTACGAGCTAGACAAAGCCGCCTGCAAGACGCCAATTTGGGAGTGTGGGTCTGCAGATGAACATCTACTAGAGGGCCCAGGGAACACCACGTACTCGCCAGCATCTCCACCAGGAAAAGCTGCGCCGGAGGAAGAACTCAGCTGTCTTGACGGCGACGGCTTAGGTCATCGTCGTATCGCTAATCTGAGGCAGACCTTACCAAGTCTCGATACTTCGGTGCCGAGGACTCAAGCGTACGTTCCAGATGCGGCTGCCTGCAAAACGCCTATCTGGGAGTGCGAGACGGCAGATGAGCATTCACTGGAACAGCCTGGGTATGCCATACTCTCGCCAGCATCACCAGTGGAGGCAGCTATGGAGCACAGTCCTACAGAGAGCCTGGTCGCGGTTGGCATTGCTCACGTTACGCAAGCTGAACAGAGTGGTCTCACCATCTCTCCCGTAGGTAGTGAAGAATGGGAGATCATGGAAGCTGAGTAGTATTTGGCGACCTCCCAGGGAGGCCACTTAGGCCTGTCAAGGAGTACATCGGAGACCTCTGTGCTACGACTGACTGACTTGCGAGAATTACAGGCAGATTGACCTCCAGGAGGGCGGCAAAGAGACGAACGCATGCCACGTAGAGAGGTAGACTGACGCGAGTGTGTGATGTGCAAAGCATAATAGATGGAGCTCTTTCCGTAGATCCGACAGAGCGGAGAGTTGCTGGCAAGTCTCAGTATCCAGTCTTCTCAGCTCGTCTACTGTCACTCGCTACTCCATGTGAATCATACTCATCATTGTCGTCGAGGATGTGCCTTGAGATGTAGCTTGGTTTACTGTCCATCGTCCGCGCGGAACCATCCCGCCTATGACCTCGCGAAGCGCATCCTCTACTTCACTTCTTGTCCCCATCACCAACGATGGCTTTGCGACATCTCGTGCATAGAGGTCCGCCAGGTCCACCGGCGACCATCATTCATCCCATCCACCCTCCCTGACCCTCCCCATACCATGCTGCGACCGCAGCCATGTCCTCCCACCGTGCCCTCGACTACCTGGAATCACTCCCAGGCACCACATTCACTCGACTCTATGCTCAACCCTCAACAGCGTTGGCGGTATTCCGTCGGATGCTACCTCACCTGGCAAAGACGATAGTGATGGCTATGCTGTACATGCCCGGACCCTTTGCCGTGGCAGATCTGGAGACATGGGTGAAGCCTGATGTGGAGAGCGTGAAAGCACGAGATCAGGCGATCAGTGTGCTGCAGAGGCTGCGCATCATGTTCGATGATCGAGGTGATGGGAGGAAAGCCGCCGGACTGGCATATGTGCTCGCGCCGCAGTTCGCTCAGGCGCTACGAAGAGCACTCACTGGTGGAGGGGAGCATGGCAGTTTTGGTGTTCCTGCGACAGTACGACCCCAGGACGCACACGAAAAAGTCAGCATATTATTCCTCGACACTCTTGCCCGCCGGCAATGGGAAGCAATCCTCTACTTCGTCGTCGGCAGCGCGAGCGCCTCTCTCGTCGGCGAAGTCCCCGTAAGCGAAGGCACCAAAGCGCTGCTCGAGCGCGGCGGCTTCGTCTCCCGCCACGGCAAACGCATAGCAATCACAAAACAAGGCTTTGAATTTGTTCTGCAAGAGATCAACGCCCAGATCTGGACCTTCCTCATAGTCTACCTCGAAATGGCACCCCAACTCCAAATGGATCCCATAGAAGTGCTCGCCTTCCTCTTCACCCTCGGCTCTCTCGAACTGGGAACGCCCTACAGCACCGCAACGTTGACATCGACCCAGCACCAAATGCTTGAAGACCTCTCCGACTTCGGCCTAATCCACCGCCCCCCTCACACTCCCTCTCTCTACTACCCAACCCGCCTCGCCACAACCCTGACCTCCGACGCTTCCGCCCTGCCAAACTCCTCCCTCTCCCTCCAAGCCACAGCCACCACCCAGCCCACGCCAGGAACTTCAGATAAAGGCTACATAATCCTCGAAACCAACTACCGCCTCTACGCCTACACCTCCTCCCCACTCCTCATCTCCATCCTGAGCGTTTTCGCCAAACTCAAAACCCGCTATCCAAACCTCACAACCGCCAAACTCACCCAAAGCAGCATAAAATCCGCCATCCAATCCGGTATCACCGCAGATCAAATAATCCTCTACCTCACAACGCACTCCCACCCCGTAATCCGCAACCAGACTCCAATCTTGCCGCCTACGGTCGTAGATCAGATCCGCCTCTGGCAGCTGCAGGACGAGAGGATGAAGAGCTCAGAGGGTTTCTTGATCAAGGATTTGGGGAGTGAGGGTGATTTCGAGGCGGCTGTGAGGTATGCGGAGGCGTTGGGGGTGTTGAAGAAGGTGTTTCGGGGGAAGGGGTGGTTTTTTGTTAGCCGAATGGAGCAGATGGGACGGTATTTCAAGGGCGTTGCGGCGAGGAGGAAGGCGGAACGGGAGGGTACTGGGGCCGTTTGAGGAGCTGTGGCGGCGTGAGAACGTGAAACGACCTGACAGAGGACAGCATAGACTTGGATCTTTGTTGTACATCAGACATTACGTATCTCCCGTGTTTCGTTCGAGCCTCCCTTTCTTACAGTCATACATCATACATCATACATCATTCAAAGCGCGAGTCATACCGCTCTTGCCAGTGTGGTAGGCGCGACAGCGGCGTCGACGACTCAGCCCAGACTCTCTCTCTTCTCCCTTCTACCCAACACCCGATCAAAGAAGCTTACCTTCCTTGTTCTCTCCTTGGCAGCGCTTTCCTTCGCCTCCGGCCCATCACTTCCTTCGCCAACCTTCCCAACGCTCCTCCCGAAGCTACTCATACCTTTGGGACCAAGCAACGGCTCGCTCTTCTTCCTCGCATGCATCGCACTCTTACCAGCCGCTACCGTACCAACAGTGCCACTGGCGGCAGTTGAGTCCCGCCTGATCGCCCTACTGAGCTCCGGTAAATTTTGCACAGCCGCATACTGCATCTGAAACTTGACGAAGCTGTCTCTCGCCTCATCAGTGACGCAGTGCTCATGCAAGGTCTCGAGAGCTTTGCGCATCCGGGCTGTGACAGCAGCGGGAGTGTGCAGCTTGTCGGTCTCAGTCTTGGGTGGCGTGGGCAAGACGTTGGATGTCGTGCGGCTGTGCGATGGCAAAAGCGTAGCAGCGAGGTCGTCATTGCGGTAGCGGTCGAGGAGAGAAGACATGCGGCCAGCCCAGTAGGCCGTGGGCTCGGCATCGGTGACATGGTAGGCTGACAGGGCCTGTGGTGGAGATGAGAGAGTGTTGAGTAAGCTGGTGGTTGAGGGCTGGCGGACGTGAGAGAAGGAGCCGACGCTACTGCGGAGGCTGGTGAGATTGTTCGTGCTCAGAGACGAGGCGATTGGAGGTGGGGTGGGCGCTCCACGTGCAGACATGAGTCGAGTTTCGCGAATCTCGTGGCGGTGGGTCGATGCCGTGCGGCTTGTCAGGATCGAGGAGGTTCGGACTGGGTAGACATTGGTGGTGTTGGTCAGGACAGGCTGCGAGTTCCAGCGTTGTGCTAGGGATGGCCGAGCGAAAGAGGCACCCAGTGGGAGGCGAGACTTGTTGGAGTGATAGGCTGGGCTGGTATGGTGGGCTGGAGCCTGCATGGCCTGCACAGACGTGGCATTCTCGTTCGTGGTGTAGCGTGACAGTGGCAGGGATCCTGAGAAGCTAGGATGACGAGGCAACGCAGTCAAGGTGTCCGACTCCCAGTCCTGGTCTTCGATGTACGAGCCAAGTGGCAGCGAGAAGCTTGACTTTGGCTCATCGAAGGAAGAGGCACCCAGTGCCGGTGCGGTCGGACTGATGGCAACGTTCTCCTTGAAAGCGGTATAGCGGCTGACGTTGCTGACTTGGTCGGCATTCATCGACAACAATGGCATCGTATCAGATCTTTTCATCCTCACATGCATGTTCTGGCCACGTGACATAACGGTTGGCAGTCCACCCGAGATGTGTCTGCGAGTCGATGCAGGTGGAGTCGGTAGACGGGTATCGGGTATAAGACCGGAAGTTGTTCGACTGTGCGGGATCGAGGGGGTGCGAGGGGACGCTTTCTTGCCACGAGTAGGTAAAGGCAGTGCACTGGACGTTCGGCTTCGTGGCATGCCTCCGATCGGGTCATCGGGTAAGCAGATGTAGCTGCTTCGGCGGAGGTAGCTAGCCTGACTTGGAGGTGGTACGTTCTCGACTAAAGGTGACATATCTGACGGATTCTGCTGCGAAGAGCCGGAGGGCTTGAGCGAGTTGGACGGTGTCAACGTCGTGGCTGATGTTGAAGCTTGCAGGGAGACATCGCTGGAGCTGGAGGCGTGGCTGATGTCACTGGCTTTGTTCGACCGGCGGCGGTGGAAAGGATTGAGAGCATGGAGAGACGCGATGGAGCTGAGCCGCTTCATCGAGCTCCGCCGCGAGTCTGTGGTTGGCGGGACGTCGCTCGACTGGGACTTGCGTGAAGGCATCGTAAAGTGAAGCCGTAACGACGAGGTGAGATGTGAAGAGATGAGACAGCTGACTTACGGGGTGAAGGGGAGGTCTATCTAGAGGACACACGTTGGGCGTGCAGGCGCAATGCCGCTGACCGTAGTTGCCAACGTGGTGTGGTGGCAATGGGAAGGAATGCCTGACTTCGACTCGTACTTGCCTCTGAGAACGCATTCGCTGCTTCATCTCGAGTACAAGGAGATCGCAAATCGACACCTCGACGGCGGGAAAAGTCATGGAACCCAGGTGACACGCCTACCGGCGTGGTCTACCCTTCGATGGCATCAATCATACCCTCATGCTTTACTGCGACGTTTGTCAGGATTCCGCGTTGGCAAGTCCATGAGTGCGGATGACACGCCTGTTGAAACGTGATTGTGTCGGTGAAGGAAGGATGAAGAGCGTACGGTGAACGCATCCCTCCCGTCTCTCACGTGCTGACTCATCACGCTCAAGCAAATCACTTTGCAACCCAAGATTACCTTGTGAACACTAAAACATTACCGAAATGTAGCACACCCTGACCGCCAGCATGCCTCAAACCGAAGAAGCCGCAGCCTGGTTCGCGGCCGTCTACCAAGCCGTACAAGAAATACCTCATGGTCCAGTCACGTCTTACGGGCACATTGCTCTACTGCTAGGCTTTCGTTAGTCACCGCTAGTCATATGCCCATGGAAATTGTTGCTGATGTGGAAGAACAGCCGAGCGACCACGTCAAGTAGGCGTCTGCCTAAAGCATCTGCCCTCCGCCGCCGACCAGCCAAGTGCGAGGTATAATAGCGATACTGTGCCGTGGCAGAGGGTCATCAATGCTAAGGGAGCGATCAGTCCGAGGTCTGAATTGCAGCTCCTCAGATCGGACCGCCTTGGAATGCTGACAATAGCAGGGGAGCAAACGGTGCCGCGAATCAGGAGACCGTGCTCGGGCAAGAAGGCGTAGCAATTGGTCGAGGCAGCCTGGGCGAGCGCACCGTCGACTTCGAGACATACGGCTGGTTCCCGAGTCGGCTGCCCAGTCGCGAGGGCGAGGATGAGAGTGACAGTGAATGAAACGTCCGCTTTCGCTCCCACTTTGCTGTTGCGCTCAGGCTGCAGCACTGTTTGTGGACTTCCAAGTCCATGCTTCAGAACGCCTCGTCAGCGAAGCCAACCGGCTGCGACGCACCTGCGGTAGCACCATATGCACGCTATGCACAATGTCCGTATGCTCTACAGTCCATCGAACGCCTTCAACGCCACGCTCTGAACAATGTCCCCACAGCTGCAAAGTCCAAGCCTAGCACATCTTGTACTCGCACACATTGCGCAGCTGCCGTCCCATATCCTCAGTCTCCAGCTCATACTCAATACTGATATCCAGATCTCTCCGGTTCTCCCCATTAGGCCTGCATCCAAGCACACCTCTCACGTTCTCCCCCGCCTCAACTGTCAAGACGTCCTTCAAGTAGAAGACAGTCTGCTTCCAGTGCGTGTACTTCGTGTGCGGACCAGTGGAGAATCTCACGGGCTTATGGCAAGCGGAGAACTCGATGTCGAACCAGGCTACGAGCGCGTGTATGTAGTCTGTGCGGCGGATGGGCATGTTGAAAGGAAGAGAGAAGGCGAGATCGGCGGTCGTGCAGGTGTAGAGGTCCAGGGTTATGACTGCCGCGGGGTCGGTGACGACGGCTTTGAGCTCGACGGTGTCGACAAGGGGTTCGGTGAGGGCGGTGGCCTTGAGGGGAGCGTAGTTGAAGCCGTAGACGTTATCCCAGACTTCAGAGTAATGTTAGTGATGTATACGGCGGGCTCAGTGTAGGGTGCAACTCACATCCAATCTTGTCCTCCTTGTACTCGCCATCCTCAATTCCAGCTACGAAGATCGTCGCCTTGTCGGGGAAGATCAAACCGTTGTCTTTCCGCAAGTACCGATCGCGTGCCCACAATACTGTGTCCAGCATGCTCTCATACAGCAGAAAGTACCCCATCCACTCAGAGATGATGATGTCGACCTCCTGGAACGGCAGCTCGACCTCCTCCATCTTGCCTTGCAGCAGCGTGATCTTGTCCGACATCCCGTTCACCTCGACAATCTCCTTCGCCTTGACGATAATGGTCGACATGTCCACTCCGATCACATGCTTAGCGCCGGCCTTAACGGCGAACCTGTACGAACGTCTAGTCAGTCAAATGGTCGCTATGGTCGCGCCGGACAAGTCGTGCCTGAGGGGGCGGAGGTGCAGCTAGGATATGTGTACATGCTGAGGATGGCTGTACCGCATCCGACGTCCAGAACGACCTTGTCCTTGAAGATGTGCTTATTATTGTAAATTGCGTCTCGGTAGCTGCGAGTGCGGACTTCATCTTTCTAGTAGTCTTGTCAGATACTGGTCTCTAAAGAGTGTAATCAAGAAGATCGAACCAGCATCTCCTCGTGTATCCCATGGTGGTTGTAGCTGTTGAAGTAGTGCACTTCGCTGTGAGAGAGTTCGGCCCCTTTTGACCCATTCGAGTTCGCCGTCGTGGTCGCCATGATTGTGGTGAGTGTCTATTGTGTAGTGAACAAGGCTGCGCTGGGAATGATGTATGTGAGTTACGGGATGCAAATTTCCAAAGAAGCCCTCTAACTTTCTGAACTTCTTCTCACTGACGCTAACCCAAAGTAGTATGGACCCTAACCCTTCACGTGCATCATCAACGGGTCTGGCATCGGAATATTTGTAGCCAATTTGTACGCAACATAACATATTGAGCCAATGCCGCAATAACAATCAGCAGACCTCTCGCCCTCAGTCCTTACAGCAGTCATGCCCCGCTCCCCAACAGACGCCACACGCTTCACCTCCACCTCCCCCCACATGTCCGCCGCACCCCCCTCCTCAACCTTTGCCGCAAACCCCTCTCCCTCCTTCGCCTCCTCCACAGCAATACCAGCCGGCTCGCAAATCCAGTTCGGCTCCTCGCCACCTCAAAATGAGACACCCCAGCAGAAAATTTCCCGTCTTCGCTCCGCAGCCGCTGCAAATCGCCGCATAAAGCTATCGACATTCGACCGTGTGGTCATTACAGGCCGAGTCGTGGCTGATAAGGCACATCGCTACACCGCAATAGGTCTCATCGGCGCCACTGTGATCACTGGCGTTGTGGCGACAGCAGGAATAACGGACATGTTACTTCACAATCGGCGAAGAAGGAATGAGTGGTTGGCGGAACAACAGGCGAAGACGAGGGTGGAGACTATGGCTGCACGAGAGGCTGAGAAAGAGGGCAGGGCGAGTGAGGATCAGATGCTGTTGATCAATCGGGAGAGGGCTGCGGAGGAGGCGGCGGAGATCAGGAGGACGAGGCCGGGGATCTTGAAGAGGATCAATAAGTCATTGTTTGGGGGGTTGGATCAGGAGGAGCAGAAGGGTGGGAGGATGGGAGCGGCCATGACGGGACGACCGGCACTGGAACCCATCGCAGATGCAGGGTCCAGCGTGATCAAGCCAGATGGTGTTCACGTTGTCGAGGTCGAGGACCCTTCACTAGGGCAGAATGAAGATCTAGGCGTCTTGAAGGCTGTGGAGGAGAACGTGGAAAGCCATCGAAGAGCGGGAGATACAGTCGAGGTAAAAGTACGGCCGACAGGCGAGCCCCTGCTTCGCGAGGCACAAGCAGAGAGCGATGCGCCCTCAAGAAAGGCGCAGACCTGGACAGAGTGGCTCACAGGTAGATGAGCGTATCAACCACCAGAGTATGTAATCTATACATTGTACAAAGTTGACCATACATTGTAAGTCGGCCGATTTGCTGTCAGTGCAACGGCTGATGTAAATGGATTCCAGAGGATCTGTGGCCAGCAAACTCTGGGCCCTCCTCAGAGGAGAGTCAGTGAGTCAATGTTACACCTACGATGAAGTACGTATTGAGCCACGCTTGAATACGCCTTGAAGAGACAAAAAGTAAGTCGCACATCACGGAGATTGCTTTAATTGGTTGCCATTCCATTCATGCTGTCTACTGATCGCCATGGTAGCCCTCCCACGTGCTTAGTGCATGCAGAAGGGAATGCTGCATTCCCTGAACTTGATCAAGGAAAAGCAACCGGACAGATAATGTCTGTCAATCTCCAAGACTTATCGAGACTAGCTCCCAGATTCCGATCGCCGATGTGATGGATTGCTTTGGTGAGTGCTGATGCTGACGCTGATGCTGACGCTGATGCTGGCGATGAGGCAGAGAGGTCCAGTTCAGTTTGTGTGTAGGAGTGATATGAATGTGTCGTGGTAAGATAGACGACGCTGTTGAGTTGGTGTCGAGGCACTCTCCACGCGACTTGGCCAGCCATGTTAATCCGAGTCGTGGCGAGAGAGATATGTGTTGAGTCTTGAGAAAGAGTCGGGACGTGTGTCATGTGAGCAAGGCAGACACCTACTGACTTGACGGCCAATGTCGACGACGACGTGTCCAGTGGCGACGAACAAACGCCTACACACGCGCACCCATACGTCTCCACGGAACGCGACGGCCAGCCTTGATAGCGCGATGATAGTTGTAAGGGCCAACTCGCTCGTGACGCATGGGTAGAGCGACGCAGACCCAGAAAGCTGAGAAGCCAGTGACGCTGGCGTAGATGCTAGCGGACTGCGTGAGGGTGAGGCCGAACATGATTGCGACGGTGGAGTGTGGTAGGTGGTGTTATGGGTAGTGCGGAGAGGCTGGTTTGAATGTGGTCGTTGAGGCTGGTGAGTCAGTGGAGAGTGGAGATTGGTGTTGAAGAGGAAGAAAGATGTGAAGTCGACGAGGAGCTCAAGGTGACACAAGAAGGGGAACCTCGAGGTACCTAAGCTCCCAGTGCATGCGTGGTGAGCACGAGGTACCCCGCAAGTCACCACGCGCCCAGGCTTTCATTAGCGTTGCCAATCTGGGGAGGACGTGGGTGAAACATGGGGGAAGCAGCCACTTGCTGCGAGCTGACTGGTCAATGCTCCCTCAAGTACCTTCGTGCCGCAATAGCTGCACGGAGTTGGCGGCGCGTGTGAGCTGGTGTCGCTGTGCTGCGAGTCAGCAGGCATAACTCGCAAGCACACTGTTTCGCCAATCGTAGACCCTCGAGTGTAACAGGAGAAGCGAAGAGACATCAGATGAAGTATTCGTGGAGCTCTGTACAATACTGTGTGCATGTATCTGGTATCTCACCACTGCCCAAGCTGTTATGCGATGTACACCTGTATCATGTGCCGAGCGCGCGTTTCGATGCTAGTGCACGAGTCAGCTTCTCGATGCTCCGGAATGCAGAGCGAAACAAAGAGAGAACATACCTTATCTAGCTTCTTTCCCTTTTGCAGCCGACCTAGATCTCGACTTCCCTCACAAGCCACTCCACCTGCTCGACTGTCATATCCGCACGCTCCTTCGCCCTCAATTCTTTGGAGCCCCACAGGTGCACCCAGCGGCCCTCCTCTGCGGAAGCCGTCTCGGTACTCGTCTCCCACGCGATATTGCCGCGTACATGATAGTAGGAAAGATCGGATGAGCGTGTGATCAGGTCGTCAAGAGCGAGTGCCCATGGCTGCGCGAGGACCCCGACGCTTTCCTTCCACTTTTCTATGCTCATCTCGAAAGTGTACTCACGAACGCGATCCTAAGTGACGAACTTAGTAGCGAGCATGATGTGGAGTACTTCGTATTCGAGTTCTTCATCATGAAATGTTACCGCCAGCATCTTGGAGTCCCCTGGTCTGCAGCTCATCGCCTTGGTGGCCTCTGGCAGCCCGACAAGTATGTCGAGCACGCCAGCGTGGGGTATTGGCCGATATGCAGCCGAGAGGTGGATAACACGGCTGGCTGATGTTGCCGGGTCGATGCCAATCCTCCTAGAGTCCAGTGGAGGTGCTTCTCTGGCTGCGAGATTTGCAGGTGGCTGAAGCGAGAGCTGGTAGGCCTCGGGGAGGAGCTCGAGCACAGGATACTCGATCGAGAGTGCTTGTTGGGTACGGAGCTCAGATTCACACCGTTCAAGAGACTTGTGATGTGTTCGAAGGTAGCCATCTTGGATGGTATTCGAGATGGGTGGATGACAAAATTGCCGATACTTGGGCAGGGCCAAACACGCGTAGTGTCGCGTCGAGTGCTCTGTTGATAGTATATAGGCGCGACACACAAGTGAAAGCGGGAATACCCGCGTGTGTTCACCTGTGGCGCAAAGCTCGTCTGGATACCGTAAGAGTGGCAAGTGACAGTATTGTACGAAGCAATGTCGTGAATGCTGTTCGAGGCTCCCAACGGTCTATATCAATATGATGACTGGGCCATGGCTCCAACCGCAGCACCATGACCTGGTCCGAGAAGCCGTTGAGAGTTGTAATCATTGGTATATATTGAGGAAGGAGCGATCCATAGAGTCTGTGCCAATGGAAGACTGATCCGGCACCGATCGGCCGTCCGGCTGCCTTGCCACGGTCGCACTCATTCGTCATCCACAAAGCTGCTCGCCAGTCGTCCGAAGAAGGGTACCTCCACGCGATCCAATGTCTCGGCGTGTTTCCAGGCTCCCCAAGTCAGCCACCCAATCAACGCCAGGTCGCCCACGAACAGCACCCAACTTAGCCATCGCACCCAGCTGAAGATGATGTGGACCAGGAACATGGCGCTGAAGACCAATGCACTCTGCCATGCATGGAAGCGCACGTAGTCGCTCTTCTGCTCGAAGATCAAAAGCACCACGCCTCCTGCGGGAGGGAGTAGAAGATATGCCATTATTGCCTCGACCCGGAGTGATAATCCGAGCGAAGTCTCGAAGACGGACGTATTGCCTGTGTATGCAGGCGCCTGAGGTTGCGATCCAATATAGTCATTCCTTTGGCCAGACTCAAGATCGGTGTACTCCTCATCGCGTATTGCGAGGGTGATGGTAACTGCTGCGCTCGTGCTGCTGCCCATGGGTCCTCTCGATCTGCTATCGATGAAATGTTGCGCTGGGGCTTTGGGGCATGGATCTTCGGCGATGCTGTCGGGGATCGCAGCGGAGGTGAGAGAGCTCGAGTCGACTCGGGAGGTGAGGATTGGTACGGAGCGAAGGAGGTGGCCATGCTGATAGGCTAAGTCTGATGGCCAGAGTCGGAGCCGGTGGAGAATGCCTCGAATGACCTAGTTTCTTGCAATATAGAAGCTTCGTCGACACGACAGTGGAGGGCGGGTGTAGGTCGACCGCCGAAGCGTGCTTGAGCCATAGCTTTCGGGAATGCCACTATGATTGCTTCAGACCAATCAGCGTGTGTTTCATTCAATGTTTGCCTGACTACCTTACACACCTACATGTATGTTTGAATACTCGGCGTTGTGCACGCCAGCAGTCAAGAATGATTATGCATAGACCACAAGAAATTCGATGGTAGTGCACTTACTCACTTGCCTCGATCACCGTACTAGTATCTACCATCCGCACTCCCTCACCGCACGACCATGACCTTGGCCCCCTCCTCCCTGACCTGCCTCTCAATAATCTCCCTCTCACCCCTGTCCCTCCTCTCCCCATACGCCTGCAGCCCGCTCTCGATCCCCTCCACTACTGCCTTCGCCCGACCCAGAGCATCCTCCCTATAGCTCAACCTCGTAGTCCTCCACTCTAGCAAACCCTCCGCCCTCGCCCCTTCAGGTGAATCCAACAGTCCAATCGCAACATCCATCAGGAACGGCCGATCATCCGCCCAGTAGAACGCACTCGCGCCACAGACGCCGCAGAAACTCCGAAAGATCCCTTCAGAGCTTTCGAATTGCTTAAGGGTCCCAAACTGCCGCTCAAACTTTACCTTCCCGGCAGCGTCGAGCGTGATGTCGACTGTGGGCACAAAGGCCCATTGTACGATCTCCTGGCCTGAGGCAAGGCGGCAGGTATTGCAACTGCATGTTCCGGCGAGGAACTTGGTGTTGTTGTCTTGAAGCCACCAGCACTCATTGTTAGGATTGTCGGGAGCATTTGGGCGAAGGAGATCGGGCCAATTTGATGCTGCGTGCGTTGAGCGGGCTGAGGGATGTGCGATCCAGAACTCGACGCCACCGCATTTGCATTGGGCGTGCACTTTGTCCTTGTTAGGCTTGAGATCTGCAAGTTTGGGATCCCTCCAGTTCAGAGGTAGCTGCTCAGATTTCTCTGGCCGTGTCGAGTACCTGTCTAGCTGCCTGCTGCCGATCGTAGGGATGAAGTCCGAGATCCCGCCGTCCAGCGTGTCGTTTATGAACTCGTGACCCCGTAAATGCACGAAACCGTCGAACTGCTCCAGCGTGCCAGACATCGCATCCCAAGTAATTCTCGGCTCCTTAGCCTCAGCATCGTCCAGGCACCGCGCGAGTATATGGGAGCCGCATGTCGAGCAGAAGTACTGGAACACGCGTTTCGTGAATTCAAAGACTGTAAGCTTTCCTAGTACTGCCTGGGGAGGCGAGTATGATTCGGGCAGATAGACGACGCAGAGGGCCAGAGTGCCGGTCATGCGGCGGCAAGATGTGCAGGAACACCACCAGGACTTCAGAGGGAGTGATGAAGACGGGACAGTGGTTTCATAGGACGCTGCGCCGCAGAGGCAGCTTGCCTTGAGTGTCTTGGTAGCGTTGCTGGCCATGATCGTAGGTAAAGGAGCCGCCGACGTCTGCTTTGCAAAGGAAGGAACAGATTGAAGTGGACGGAATCTTCACTTAACTTGAACCCCTAAGCAGAGAAATTGATGGAGTTCTAGTATGTTGGCGTGTTTTATGCGCCCTACGACATGCCCGCGTGAAGATCGATCAGGAGAGCAGAATGCAGCCTGGAATCAAAATGACATCGTCGCTTCTTTGAGCCGCTGAATGCTCTCACAGCGTTGGCTGTGTAATACACGCTCGCTAGTTTGTAAAGTGAATGTACAGACACGACTGTGAATGCACGTTGAGAAAGTGTTAGAAAGTCATGCCGCCGTGAGAACAATGTGATTGAGTCCGGAAGCGAAATGGCTTCGACCACCTGAAAACAGTTTCACAGCGTCGGAGCAAGCAAGACCAAAGCTAAGGTCTTATGCGCTCAACAATATACCACCCAGTCATAGTCATAATCATCGCTATGCCATCAATGATATCCCAACTTCCTCACCGGACTCCCTCTCCCTTCAATCCCCTGAAACGCCCCAGCACTAGGCAGTGGCTCCAATGCCGGTCCGTCCCTCCACGGCGTGCCTTGACCATAGTATCCACCCTCCCCAGTGAACTGCCTCGACGTCTGCGGCGTGGCAAGAGGACCTTGTTGATACCCATAAGGATGCGCCCAAGGCTGCTCCACACTTGCTGAGTGCCTCAGCTTGCTGAAGGCCACGTTCGACACCAGCAGTCCTCCCAGCACAAAAGCTGCAGCAACAGTGATCGATTTCCACGACAGCGCATCCACGAATCCATTGAATATCTCCGCGAAGCTCTGCGCAGACACCTTCGCCCGTGCAACCTTCATCGGATCCCGATTCATGCACTTTGCCCAGTTCGCGCACACCTGCTGTAATGCCGGCGCTCTTGTCGGCGAGTCACAGCTATTGATCTTGAAGTCGTGCGCACACTGCGAGATCTCTGCGATGATGTCTGCGCTGGCTTCGAAAGCTTTCTTGTTGACGTCGCCTTGGATCGCGCTCCAGAAGCACCAGAGAATGTAGCTGAACATTGCGAGAAGGAAGACGTTGAAGGCGAGTTGGGCGTAGAAGGAGAGGATGTGTGGGACTGTGGGGTGTTGGCCGATGAAGGTGAAGAGGCGGGAGAGCCAGTGGGGTTGTTGGTCCTGCTTCTCTGACTGAAGTGTGTCGGAGTTGTTGTGGCGCATTCTTCCACTAGTCTTACGAGGGCTAGAGGTGCGCGGCATCGTAAGCTCCGAGTCGTCCACCTCAGCGTCTGATCCAGAGTCCGACACACTATACCGTCTCTTTCTCGAGCGCTGTCTGCTGAGCTCTCTATGTTTCTGCCCTCGCGCGACTGAGTGCTTGTGTTGCACTACCTCGGCGCGCGGAATGCTGCCTCTGCCTGGACTGCACTTGGCCACAACTCGATTCCATAGATTGCTCTTCTTCGTCGGGGACTGCCGTGACTTTTCCCACTCCATATCAACGTGCCGTTGCTCTTCCTCGCCTCTCGAGGTCGCCAACGTCATCACCACCGGCGCACTCTTGTGAGGTGACAGATGACCGACTAGCTGTCGTGCCGCCATCACATCCGCCGGCGTCCCAGGCTCGCTGTCGTCTTGTCGCTTCGGTGTCTCTCCAGCGCTCGAATCATCAACGTCGTTTCTCGTGTTGCGTGGCGTCCAGTGCGCATTGAATGCAGCCGGTGGCAATCCAGGTAATGCTTTGTCGGGCGATCGTCTGCCAGCGCCTGGCGTTGTGTATTGATGCCTTGTAGGTGACTCAAATTGGCTGTATGGCCCTATTGATCAAGAATTAGCCACTGTATCATTCTCAGTCACTGCGATGCACATTATACGTACGTTTTCTGCTCTCTGTACCAGGCGTCTGGTGTTTTAAGGCGATCTTCCCGAAACCGCTGGTGCTGTCCACTTGTCCTACGCCGTTCGCCCACTCGAAGTCCATGCCTGACACATACTGGTTACGCGACATGCTGAGTGCTATATTACCGCGAACGAAGTCTGACAAGGCGCACTATGATATATGCGACGAACACAGGGCGATCTCGAAAGTTGCATTTCGGGAATCAACAAAAAGCTCGGGCCATGAGAGCGCTAGCAACCGACTCTCGTTCACTTCACTGTGTGGGGCTCTTCTTCACAAGAAGACAACATGGAATAATGTGTTTCCAGATGGATTTGGGCTCGTAGGTGTCTAACAAGGGTATGTAACCAACTCTAGGCCTCAAGGTGTATGACTTAGACTACTTCCTACTATACCTGCGATTCTCCCTCTGCCGGACGAGCTTCTTGGCCTCCCTGCGCTTCCTCTTCCAACCACGATTGTTCTCACCTCTATGCTCGAAGAAGTACTTCCTGAATTCGCTCTCCTCTTTGACGTCATGCCTGCCATTGGGAGCTATCTCAACAGTGCCACCGTCCACAGCACCGAGAGTCGCGTCTGCTTCAGCTTCCTGCTCGTCTGACTCATCAGCTTCGTGAACGTGGCCAGCGCAAGGAAAGCTCAGCTTCCGGCCGATAGCAGCAGTGTCTGGCGTTGGTGCAGCGGATCGTAAAGCCCGCCACTCCAGGTCCTGCTTCGTGTGTGGTGTCTGTGGCGGATGTATCGACGGCACTGCAGTGTCCTCTTCGATGTCCGCAGAGTCTCCAGAGGCGAAGAAGCTGAAGGATGTATCTATTGGTGCGGGTCTGATTTTCTCATTGTCTGATGTGGCGGTAGCTGGTCGCTTGTAAAGTGCTTCCAGTGGGTGAATGTTACGGGGTGCAGTGGCGGGTTCAGAATTGGCCTTCGCTGCTGTATTGTCGGCTTGATTGAAATTGGTCCCGGAGCCGTCTTCGTCGCTTTCGGAGTCCGAGCTATCCGAGGAGACTACTGAGCTCTCGTCTTCGGCAGACGAGTCTGCTGTTGCTGGTGGAGGAACTGGTGATGGGTTGCGTGATCTCCGTGCCGCAACTGACCTTGATGACTTGATCGAGGGCGTAGCATTCTCTGCCACGGCATCTCGCTCACGCTTGGCACGCTTCGACACACGCTCGGGCTCCACCACAGTTCCGTCATTGTCCAGCCACCCCTTGCCATCCTCGTGTATCAGAGTTGAGCGTGCAACTGAAGCGCCATCCGACCCTGTTGCGAGCTTCTTCGACTTCGCGAACTCCTTGACTGACTTCAATATCTTGCCTCCGCTCCTCTCCTTCTTGATCTTCTTGTCCTTCACCTTACCTTTCGCCTCCTCAGTAGCAACGATCTCGATCGCATTCGGCGGGACCACGGTCTTGAAAATCACCTTCTTGCCCGCCTTTGACTCCTTCTTCCCCTCGCCTTCCTTCTTCTTCTCCGGCTTCGCATTCTCCCCATCCTTGCTTTTCTTGGCCCTCTTCACCTTCACCTCCTTCCCGTCCGTCCACCCTCGCTTCACATGCCTCCCCTCCCCCATTTCCCACCCCTCCAGCACTCCATCCTCTCGTCCCTTCATTTCCCGCTTCACCTTCTTCCTCACCTTCCGCTCTTCCTCCGTCTCATCAGCCTTCCGCTTCTTCTCTGGTCTTGCTTCATCGACCTTCATCTTGACGCCTTTGAGTGTAGCACCGTTGAGCTTCTTCTTCAGCTTGTCAGCTTCTGCGCGCGGGAGATCCAGGTAGCCGAAGCCACGCTCAGGAAAGGTTTCGAGAGTGTGGTAAGAGATGTTGGACGCGGCTGCTTGGGCGGTGGAGGAGAGCAGAGAGGGGTAGAGGGTGGGGTTGAATGGCGCGATGTGGAGGCGAACGGTGGTGGTAGGACCAAGGACGTCGGCTGTGTCGGTCATGCTGTCATGCTCATCTCTGGGGCGGCATCTACGATGTACAGGCTCTAGTTGTTAGCAATGGTGTATGCATGCTGCTTCGAACTTTCATGTTCCCTAAGTGGTTAAGATCGGCGGAGCTGCTTAGCGCGCGCTCCGGGACGGACCCTGTCCGAACCCTGTTGGTGACATTGACATGTGATGCACCTGGTTTCGACAGTACTCATAACTTGCCGATGCGATAAGTCACCATGACCCGTCCCATATGGCAATACACCGTGCTCTTCCTCCTCTTCTTATCCTCCGCCCTGGCAGCTTGTTAGTCTCTTCTTGCCCTAAGCCGAGTCAATGGTCTCCAGCTAACCCTATCCCAGCACCACCCTCCTTCTGCAAATGCGTCTGCTTCTCAAACTACACCATTATCCCGCTCTCCGCTCCTGCTCCTGCTCCAAACGCCCCATCATCTGACTCCCCGGCACCTCACGCCCGCTCCTGCGCCGACTGCACCAAGCAATTTTGCCTGGATTACAATCTACCGATCTGTGAGAAGGCCACTGAGAAGGACGTCTTCACAACCTGCTTCCAGAGGGACAGCGTGAAGGATGAGATTGTCGTCGTGGGCTTCGTGGGCATCACTGTGGGCTTGCTCGTATGGGCTGGGATGAAGCCGGTGTGGGAGAAGTGGAGAGAGGGCGGGTATCGGAGGGTATGAAAGTTGGCGACAGCGAGTGGTTCCGCGAACTTGATCTTCACGAGCCCAACGACTACTAGGGTATGGATCAGGTCCACTGTACTGTGATGCCTTCCTCTGGATATCCCGCATACAAGGTATCGATGTCCAAGAAGACAAGCCACGGATCGACTAAACCCCTGCATCGCTTACTGCTCCGATCACCCCCCAAGCCGCTAGTCACTTCGAAAACTCGCAATTCATCGCTTGCTCAAGCTCACCTCCACCGCCGTCCGTGGCCTCGCCTCTCCGCTCTCCACATCGCAATCGTCACCTATCACAACCGCCACGCAAAGATAGCGCAAGCCAACAACCCACACACAGCAGCGACAGCATGTGTCATGGCATTCGGAAGCACCGGCCCAGCGCTCGCCTTCTGGGTGTGTGTGGCCTCTGGCTTGGCACCCTCGATCTTGGACGGCGATCCGGTGGCAGTGGTGATGTGAGTTGGGACAGTGCCCGTGCCCAGGATGGCGATGCTGGTGTTCTTCGAGTGGAAGACTGAGACTGAAGTCGGCCCAGTCATGCGAGTCAAGCCTGTGGCGATGAACGTGGAGATGTCCCACATCGGCCAGAAGTAACTGGACGAAGTGGTCGATGCGATGCTGGTTGTGCCATTGGCGAGAGTAGATGGGCTCGCACCAATGTAGCCAGCAGCATTGCCAACGCTGGGAATAGTGGCAGCAACCGAGGGTTTGACGACCTGAAGTGTGGGGACGTACGGAGTCAAGGTACCTGTGACAGCAACGACCATGCCTGTACTGCTTGAACTGGAGGTCGTTTCCGGAAACCCGGTTGCTATAAAGTCCGTTGCAACCGACATCATTTCTGTGTTGAATACCGTGGGTATAGTGGCGCTGGTAGAGATCATCTCCGCATCAGTGGCAGCGGTTAGAGTTGCAGCAGCACCAAGAGGGCTGGAGTCATCGTTGGTATCCGAGGCATCGCTGGCGGCAGCATTCGAATCTGCGCCGCTCACGTTCGGGTCGGCGAAACCGGTAGGACTATCGTCTGTAGTGGCAGTGACAGTCACCTAGCGAACGTTAGCGATGAAGTCAAGTACAAGTCTACGAAGAACTCTCACCGGAGTGCCAGTCACAGTCTCGACCACTGCATCGGCATTCTGACGCTTCCTTGCAGCCCATTTCGGATCATCGCATGACTGGTCCGCGACGCAAGGCGACTCCACATCATCGAAGTCGATCACACTCGAATCCTTGCTCAGCTCTTCCTGCGTTGGCTCGTCGCATCTGCCAAACCGGCCGCCGCTCTGACAGTTGCGGTATGCGCAGTGGGCTTCGTCGCGGCCACAGTATTCGAAGTTCGAACAACAGCCTCCGAAATCGGAGTCCTTATTGATGCTTCGACAAGTTGTATCGCCGACTCCGAGGCCGCAAGTGCCTTCGATGCTAAGGGGGCTGACATCCCTGTGGAGAAGAATGCCCATGTCGAGCTCGTTCGAGGTTTTGTCTGGCGGAATGTTAGCTGTGGTGTACTCTGAATCGTCAGACCTGCCCGGCTTACCGCGACTCGCGACTTGATCAGCACCATCCGTTCCAACCTCTGAACGCGCAGAATGAGCCTTGGGCTTCGCAGCACTGACGGTGCCGGGATCATTACTGGCTTCCTGCCATGTGAAGTCGTTGCATTGCCCCCAAGTAGGATCGCAATTGGGACGTTCGCAGTATTCTTCACCCATGCCGCAGTAGCCTGCAAAAGAGTCAGTCAGTCAAAAGCTTGTGCAGTTCCAAGGGTGTGCGTACTAAAGACACGCAACACCTGCCAAAGTCGGAATAGGTAAAATTCTGGCTGTCAGTCCATGAAGTGCTGCTCCGACATCTGGAGCTGTTCACATTCCTCAGGCCGCAGGTACCATCAGTACTGAGCTGTTTCATGGAGTCGTGATACCAATGCCAGTATGGTATGGCTATCGGGTCCGTGCCACAGCTTGGACCGCTGTAAGTGGTTGTGCACTTGTTCTCATTGCAGAAGTCTGGCCCATTGCCGCAGAGACCCTCCATGGAACAGCACTCGCCGAATTTGGAGCCAGCGCAAGTCTTATTGCCACCTTCGACATCGCACTTGCCGTCAAGACTGACGTTGGAGTTGTCCCTGGGATCGAGCTCAGCATCGTCCAAGTCGTAATCGCTGTCAGCATCTCCAAGGCCGAGCTGTATTTCCGCGACGCCATCATCGGGCTGAAGACCCGATTGAGCCGGCAGAGCATGCAGTTGAGGAACGCCGACGACACCCAGATCGTTACTCAGCTTCTTAATTGTCATGCCGTTGCACTCGCCGTTTTTCGGGTTGCACTTCATGTGAGCACAATGTGCTTCGTCCATTCCGCAAAACCCTAACATGTTGTTAGTGAATCGATGTTTGCGCCCACTGCGGGCTGCACATACCGCTGTTAGAACAACAGTGTCCAAACCCGGAGAGCTGCCTCTCGCCATAATACCTAGAGGACGCACATATCTGCTTCGGGCTGCTACCTCGCCCGCAAGTCCCGTCTTTGCTCAACAGCGATCCCTGGGCAGTCCAGTTGTCCAAGTCCTGAGTGTCGGCTTCATATGCGCAATCAGAGCTATACGTGAGGCTGCAATCCTGCGCGTTACAGTGCGCAGTATCCTTGCCACAGGTGCGTAGTGGTATATCAGTTTGCGCGTGATGCACTTCATCATCGCTTAGCACTCACCGTCGTTACCGCAGCATCCGCCGAAGTTAGATCCGGCGCAGGTTTTGTTGCCGTTGGCAATGCCACACTTCCCATCAGGACTCACGCCCGCGGTCTCATTGGCATAATGAGCAGGTACATGCATGTATGGTACATCGCCAGCCGCGCGGCAGAACCCAAAGTCCTGGCTACCGATTTGTGTGCAAGTGTTGGTGCCAGAACATTCTCGAGGATTGGGTACGCAGTGTTTTCCTGGTCCACAAGTCAGCTTAATTGCCACATTATCGTGTTCGCGGGCGCTAGTTACCATCACGGCAGCAGTCACCAAATTGAGAGCCATTACATGACTTCGCGACTCCATCATGAATCCCGCACAGGCCGTCTGAGCTGATCACGGTCCCATGTGTTGGAGATTCCGGAGGGGACGGTGTCCGCTTCTCTATGGAAGCCGTCAGTATGAGGCATGCAGACCGTGGTGTTGCTGCCATCCGTACGCTCCACCAAGGACCTTGCTGGACGCTCTCCGACTGGAGTTAGTCTGGGCAGACCGGCGGTCGGGGACCCTGTACCAAGTGGACGGGATATGGTATGCGTGGACATAGCTGGCTTGTCGTCCTGCAGCAGCAGCGACACCGGGTCACAGTGTCCATCCGTCGGGTTATCGCGATACGTGCCCTCTAGATCATCATCGCAGCTGAACCAGGAAATGCTGTCTCCAGTTGGCTTTCTCACCCTAAGAAAGCCAGCTTGACTGCACCGCAGGAAGGTCATATTCCACTTGGCATACATGACATCCTGCGGCCGGAGAAAGACGAGCATGCGGTTATCCTGTATAGCTGCGATACGACCATGCATATCAGACAGTACGCCGCCATGGGGAGAGACCCGTTTACTCGTGTCTGTGAGATTGGCGTTCTGTGGCATAGACGTTCCCTTGTGCACCATCAACTTCATGGTGCCGTTAGGACTATCTTGCTGACAGTCCAGAGCTGCTGTTGCTGTGGCGGTCGTTATCGACCCGGATGCGAACGTGCTCATGGTTGTCGTGTTTGTTGCCAGCAGTGAGCTTGACGTAGAGGTTGTCAACCTTGTGGGAATCGCGGAAGTCGCGGCGTCCCATCTTGTCCGTGAGCTTGCCGTCGATCAGTTGTACTTTCTTGCCGGTGCCGACAGGCTCGTTGACCGTAGCCCCAGGGATTTGCGCTTGATCATGGTTCGGCTTGACCATGAGCATCATAGTCCCAATGCTGTTGACATGACAGCCGGGCGCGGGGTTTTCGGGAGTCGGGAAGGGTGCAGGAGGTACTATGGACCCCGTACAGGACTGCATTGCAGCAAGGTCCTCCAACTCACTGCTCAATGCTGCGATTTCCTGACTCATGGTCGTGAATGGCGGCAGATGGCTCGTAGCAGTCGGCACGCCAGCTGACGATTTGGCGGGATGCAGCCAATCAAGTAGCTGCTTTTCCAGATCCACGGCCGTGTCGAGGAAGCTCAACGCTGCCGCATCCTTCGGTGGCATCACTGTTGGCTCAGACTTCTGCACGACAGTTGACTTGAGTGTGCTTGTCGTCTTGTAAGTCACTGTGCTACTGTGTGTGCTCGTCGTAGTCTGAGTTGACCGAAAGGTGCTGCTTGAACTGGTCGTCTGATGAATCTCTCCGGCCGAGTTTGTCGAGGTCCCACTGCTAGGTGTGTGTGCAGGCGCAGGTATGTTTGCAATAGTCGTTGGGACTGCAGTCTCGCCTCCCACACAATTGCCGTCCACCGCAGCGCAAGCGCCAGAAGGCATGCCCTTGGGGGTGGTGAACGTTGCGCCTGGACATATGTCAAGGGAGTCTCCGTGACAGAGAACGCAGCCACCAGCCATGGTCACGCACGTAGCGCGTGTAGTAGTCAAGATAAACGACAGGGTGCTGTTCGTGGTGGTGGGAAGACCCGTGTTAACAGGGAGCACCTTATCCGTAAGATGTACCGTGCCGTTGCTGCTGCTTGGTGGGATGCCAATAGAGTGGCGAGGAGGAGGACCGTGAACGGAGATAGTCGTGGTCGGGACGATCGTGACAGTGCTCTGGACCGTGCTGTGCGTCGTATGGGTCTTGGTGGTGGTCTCGAAACTGTCCTCACGCTTATGGTCCGCAATATCTAGAGCAGTCGGCCTCTGACGCCTCATGAGCCGCATCGCAGGAGGTGGAGGATCGTCGAAAGCTATGGAAGATTTGGGTAGTCCAGCGGCCAGCGAAGCCGCATCATGGTGGACACGCAAGGCGTGCGTGCTGGCGTATACAAGCCCGAGGGTGAAACCAATTGCTTTGGTGAGACGCATGATTGCTTGTGGTCGAAGAGGATATATATCGAACTCGTCCTGAGATAAGCTGCGGTGATTGTGGGCCTCAGACTCTGGATGGAGAGTCTCGGTGTATTGATGGACCAGTCCTGTATTGCTGATATCCGGCTTGGGCTAGATGATCGATCTGAACAAGGCTTGCTGATACTCGTCAAGGTCGCGAGTACAATACCTCGAAGGTCGGTAGACTAGTTACAGCGAGAGACTGTCGATGCCGTGTCAAAGTAAGATGCGGTGAATATGAGTGGAAGCAAGAGGGACCAGAAATGCAAAACTACTAAATAGTCCATCGACAAAGAGAGCAATCTTTCTGCGAGCACGGAAAGGAACAACGCATACCTCGTCGACGCACTATGCAGTCTCATGTTGACAGCTTCCGTGGGAGCTCGTATCAGTCCTCCTGGATATACAATGCGGTCTATTCGGGCATATGAGACGGCAGACAGCGCGAAAAAAATGGCCAGAGGGACACGTGCGTGCAATTTCAAGTCTTGTGCCTGGCGGGACAGTCGAGCTACGGTAGTCACTGAGCGCGTAGTCGCGCTGGCGAGGCCAGCAGTGCATTTGATTGCTTCTAGACACCCAGATCCTGTAATTATCTCGACGTCGCTTGAGGTCCTCGCGGCGAGCGATTGCTCTCATTGAGACATGTCAGTGGCGACGAGTCAGCACGATCCACCCGCACTGATCGGCCTGTACGAGTGTGTTTTATGTGAGCGCAATGCCAGGGGGTCAGTCTCGGTACAGATCCTCGAGATGGCCGACCATCTTCCTCCGTAGAAGCAGCAACTCGTGGTCCGTCACTGGCGTGCTCCATTTCGGCCGACTTGCTGACGATTGATGCTGTGCCTCCTGATCTGTCGCTGTGATGATGAGGTTTTCGTTGGTCCCGAAGAAGGGAACTCCCAAGCCTTTCAGCTCAGTGGTCATTGCCGTCTCCATCGTCTGCTGGGCAGCATGGACCTTGCGATCGAATGTCTGCAGCTCGTCCATCTTACTGGCCTCAACATCTAGGTCCGCATGATCAGGTCCACTCTCGGTCTCTGCATTGCCGTTGAGAGATTGTAATATTGACATAGCTTGCGAAGCTGACGAAGCTCGACTGGACTGGCTAGTCTTCAACGCCTGCCGCTCGCTATACCAACGCATCTCGTGTGCACGCTGATCTTGCATCATCTGGGCACTGTCAATGGGAACCGCCACAAGCAACAAGGAACCACAAGCATTCCTGGCTTCGTTCTGTGCGGCGATCTTGGTGACACAACGCAAGCCATCTTGCCAGACGGTGATCGTGGCAGGATCTATAACAGACACTGGGGCTGTTGATGGCGTAACAGAGCGGCTCTGCGGACGACCTCGAAGACGAGGATCATGTGGTGGTAGATCGGGCGCAGAAGACTCTATCAAAGACCGTGACTGGGTATGAGACGATGGAAGACCTGGAAAACTGTATGGAGCGCTTCCATTGGCCACATTAATGCCGTTGCCATTGCTACGTGGCGTGGGATATCGTGGCTGTAAGGGCTGGTCTCCTCTTGGCTGGCTTAGCTGCGCGAGCGTTGCAAGAATAGCGTCGAGGTCTTGCGGTTGCGACATCGTGCGCTACGGATCCAATGAAATCCCCAGTCGGAGTGCAATCTGCACAACGGTGGGCAAGACGTTCATGTTGTTGCGATGGGGAATACAGTACATAGCTTCGACGTTGCGGCAGAGTCCGCCGCTACGGAACCTTCCATCCCATTGACAACATACGCTGTCGACATATGTGCTACTTGTACCCGGCCATAGATGCATCGCCATGTAATTCTCCGATCTAGGGGAAGAGTTCTCGTCCAGCGATGTTCTACTACTCGTCGCTATGCCGGTACAGCCAGTCTGGAGACGGAGCAAATTTTGGACTTCCTCGAAGATGAGGACAAGCGCCTTCTCGAGAAAGCCGGCCATGATGCCGACCGCATGATTGAGACCTCACACGCCGTGCTTGAAGCCGTGAAGTCTATACCGACAGAGATCCGTTTAGCCAACTCGGCCGCGGTGCCACCATACACAATATTCTTCCGGCAAGAGCGGATCAGCGCCGCTGAGAGGGCTGCTGCGAACACTTCGGCGCACATCGACAACATCAAGAAGCATTTCAGGGATCAATTGCGGGAGCCGCGAAGGAGTGCTACTGGTGCTGCTGACGTAGCGAACTCATTGTACTCCGAAGGACTGGACGAGGACGCGGAGGGTGACACGCAGGAGTCCAAGAAGATTCACAGGGATGCTGCTGCAGCGAGAGCGAAGGACGCTGCCGAGAGATATGCACAGATGGTGCGGGGCCTCACTGGTGTGATAGCCAGAACGGGTACGGCAGATGTCTCTGTAGAGAGGACAGCGAATCCGTTTGCGAGAACGATTCCAGCGGACGCGAGCGCTGATGGGGTACCATCGAAGAATGGTTTCAAGATCAGACTTGGAGCTCTTGGGGCTGCGGACATTGCGAGACCCACACAGCACGACAGCACCGGGACAGGGGCAATTACGACTCCACGCGTGGTCGACCAGACGAGTACCCACAAGGACGACAGCGACAATCAATCGGGCACTGGCACTACCACTACCACAACAGCATCAGCTACTGACAATACAAGCGAGTCCTCCATTACAGACACTCCTGTGCGTAAGCCGAAGCCGTCTTCGTCAATGCTCGGATTGCTCAACAGACTGAAACAACGATCTGGCTCGTGATGCGATGTCGCTGTCGTGAACTGGATATCGACAGTGTAGTCTTGCAGTCTACTTGACTCACATTGGCCATGGACGTTACTGTGGTGCATGACACCGCGTTCGCTCACATCGCGCGGATGTCTTTGTCCTTCGGAAGCCGTCGATAGTCCACGAACTCTTATTGACACACACATACGGCAACACCTCATCGGATTGAACACCGAGCCTTTGTCTGGCGCTTCGCAAGCAGCGGCTTGGCTCCGCGGCAATGCACAAGCAAGCCTGAAGCTTATAGCTCTTACCGGCACACATGTTCCGGAAGGCTCTTCCACAGTACACACACATGCGACCTCGAGCAAAAGTTTGAACGCTCTCTCGATCGTAACGCCATCGCGTTGCGTCATAACTAGCCAACATGAAGTTATTCGCCACCATCCTCGCCCTCCTCCTCGCCGCCTGCAGCACGGCGAGCGCCTACGAGGGTCCCGATTGGGGCAGAGGCTGGTGCCGCTCCCTGCACCCCAAAGTATGGGGAGCCATCAACACCTTTTGCAACGAGGGCTATAGCGGCAGGAACCCGATCGTAAGTTTCCATCGCAGTGCCTGCAGAATGCCCTAACGCGGTAGTGATGCTGACATACTTCATACAGTTCACCGGCGACAATTGGGCGACCAACGGTGTCCGCAACGGCAAAGCCTGGGTCCGTATTGCGCAGAGTTGTGGGGATAGGCAGTACGTGCCTTGGGATGTTTGCTTCAAGCAGTTCTAGTACGGTGATTCGAGCCCATGGCCATGGACTTCACTAACGACAGTCATAGCGATATGTGCATATACGGCACCAAAGAGCGCGGAGAGGCAAACAGAGACTATGGACGCAATGGGTGCCAGCATTGGATGTAAGTCCTTCCGTGTCCGTAGGCTTAGGCGAGATCGTGCAGTGTGGCTGACGAAAATTCAGAATCAACAACCCTCCATAGACGGCGGATAGCCAATACTCTACCCGGTCGACGCGCAGTAGCTCAAGTAGACCGATGACAATGAATACAGCTTCCAATTGCCGACCATGAGAGAGAGCGTAGCTGTCCACCAAGTATCAGCATGTCTGCGTCACTCCGCATGCAGTAGCTTTGCATTCCTCGGCGTCTGCATGTCTGCGCCAAGACCTCCCGGCGACGTTGGGACATTCAATGAAGAGCATGACTTAGACTTCCTGAGCGGTGAGAGGCATGCTTCCCAGGCGCGAGTATCAAGATGATAGGTATATCATGATCTTCTACAGACTCTGAACAATTCGTCGATCTCAAGCGCTTCTCCTACTCTGCTCCACGGCCACGCTCACGCGGGGTTGTTTATGATCCACTTCTGACACCCAACACCATCTGTCCAACCCCCATAGTTCCTTGCATTTTCGCCGCGGTTGTTCCCAGAAATACACATATCGTAGAACTGCTTGAAGCAGATATCCCACGGGATGTACTCGTGACGACCCCAGCACGTATGGCCGATATGCACCCATGCGTTGCCGTAGCGTTGGCCGTTCTGGGCCGCGTTTTCGCCGGTGAGCTAGGACAACAAGTCAGCAGAAGATCGGAGAAGAGGTTGGGAGGGAGTGATGTACGATTGGGGTTTTGGGATTGTAGCCGTAGTTGCAGAATTTCTCGATGGCTTTCTGGACGTTCGGGTGGAGGCGGGCGCAAGTGCCTTTGCCCCAGTCTGCTGGCGCGGTTGCGGAGACAGTGTAGGCTGAGAGAGCGGCGAAGAAGAGAGCGAAGAGCTTCATGACTGCGGTGGTTGGTGCCGAGCGTGCTGGCCTGTATGCGTGAGCTCAGTCGGCTAAACTGCACTTTGCACAGCTGTAGTGCTCGAGTACAGGGGTGCCAGTCCGAGCTGCCACGATGTTGCTTTATCTTTTGTGGAACAATGTGAGTACCAACGCTGTGTAGCGAAGAGGGCAAAGTACAATACTAAGAAGTTGAGTCTTTGTCAGATAGCAGGACCGACTTGCGAACAGCCAGTCGAAGACGCAGAGACAATGTACGTACCCAATGTAGCTTAGAAGAGACATGTAGTACTCAAGTAAAGTCAACTTACGTCTCCTGTCTTACCTCAAAATCGCATCATAACCATTCCGCCGTCTCTGCATCAGACACGGTCACACACCGCCATCATGAAGTCCATCATCACTCTCTTCACAGCCATGCTGGCTTGCGTGTTCTTCGCACAGAACGCAGTCGCCATCGACGACGCAACTCGCTGCTCCCAGAAATATGGCAGCGTCGTCAACGCTATCGGCAAGTTTTGCACCAAGAACGGACAAACCCCTCTCACGCAGATGGTATGGCCACACCAGGATAAGGATGTGCGAATGTAGTAGTGCCCTGCTGACAACCTCTTCAGTTCAGTCCCGGCCCATTCACCAATTCACTGTCTGGATCAATGGTGTGTCGTAGCGCTTGCCATCGCGAGCCAGTAAGACGTAGCTGACAGGTCGCCAGGGAACTGCAATCCGAAGCAGTACATTCCTCCGTACTGGTGTTTCGCCCAGCTATACAATATGTGTGCAAACGGGAATAAGAAAGGTGAAAAGCAGCAGCGTTACGGTAAGAAGTGAGAAAGTTGGCGGGAGCATGACCGGCGAAGCTGACATCTTTTCCAGGTACCAACGGATGCCAGACTTGGAACATCATGGTGCCGAGCTACCATGGGAACTAGACGAGGTCTATCGCGGGTGCAAGTATGCAGCATTGTACGACATGTTGCTCAACAAGGCTTCCGCGTAATTGATATTGTCAGTGCGTCCTCGTACATCGTAGCCGGTCTTGCATCTGTGACCAATAGCCCAGAACATATGCATCCGGTATTGATGAGTGCGTTCGCCTGACGACAAGACCACAAAAAGGTGGATGAGGCGAGGAAAGGTATATTGACGGGCAAGGCAAGAGAGCCAGAGAGGGAAGCCATGCCAAGATTTTGACGCGGGAGGAGCCGCCTTGATCCCGCTGCATTTTGGAAAGACGTGAAGCCAACCGCAGCGACACATTTTGCCTGCAGCGTGACTCACTGCTACGCGCTGCACTGTCAATACCGCTCACCTCTCGACACAAACCCCTCTTCGTCACCGCCATCATGTCCCGATTCTTCCACGGCAGCGACAGCGAGAGCTCCAGCTCGGACGAGGAATTCGACGTCAACGACCCAGCAGCAGAGGACTCCGAGGCCGAATCCTCAGAAGAGGATTCGGATGCGGGAAGCGGCGATGACAGCTCCAGCGATAGCGATGAGGCGACTGGGGCTAACAAATTCTTGAAGTCAAGTGACGACGAATCAGAGTCAGGCAGCGATGAGGAGAAAGTCACAATCGTCAAGTCTGCAAGAGACAAACGCTTTGATGAGTTGGAGGCGATCATCAGACTCATTGAGAATGCTCAGAGGATCTCGGATTGGTCCGTGATCAACGACCAGTATGACAAGATGAACCGGCAAATACCCGTGCTGGTGCGTGACCTGGATGGCAAGCCACCGAAGATGTACGTCAAGACTATTGCGGACTTGGAGACGTCGGTGTCGGAGGCTTTCGAGAAGCAGAAGGTCACGCCGAAAAAGATGAACCCGATCGCGCAAAAGGGAATGAATGCGCTCAGGCAGAAGATCAAGAAGAACAACCGCGACTATGCTACAGAACTCACTGCATTCCGAGAGGATCCCGATGCTTTTATGAAAGAGGATGTTGTCGACGAGGTTGTTGTCGCACCTAAGAAGACGAAGAGCAAGTCGGCACTTCTGTCGCAGAACCCAGACAACATCGAGGGCGGCGACGATGGCTTTACCATGGTCGGAGCTGGTGGCAAGGCGATGATCTACACACCAGAGAGCATACTGAAACACCTCCGATCGATCGTGGAGTCGCGAGGCAGGAAGAATACGGACAGACTCGAGCAGATCCGCATCATGGAGAGGCTGTTCGATGTAGCGGTCAGCGACTACCAGCGTGTGCGTGTGCTACTCAGCTTGATCTCTACGCGCTTTGATCTAAACTCTGGAACTGGCGCCGAGATGAACAAGGAGCAGTGGAAGCTGGCACAGCAGGGTATTGCCACGCTCCTTGAGATTCTCGAAGCAGACCACGACATGATCGTCGTACCTGAGGGAGCGGAAGAGTGGGAGGATGATGACAAGCAGCCTACAATCACCCCAGGGGAGCTCTTCAAGATCCCTGGCAACGTCGTCGCATTCGTTGAGCGTCTCGATGATGAGCTGAATCGCAACCTGCAAAACCTTGATCCTCACACAGCAGAGTATGTCGAGCGCTTGACTGACGAGGGCGTACTGTACGCCAATATCCTACGCTGCATGATTTACAGCGAGCGTCTGAAGGCCGACAAACGCATTGAGCTGTCCCAAGCCAGCGTTAACCAGATCGTCATCCGCCGCCTCGAGCATGTCTACTTCAAGCCCGCACAGGTCGTCACGATCATGGAGGAGAACACATGGCGTGCAATTCCGGAAACTCTCGACTCGACTATCACACCACGTAGTCAAAGCAACGACGTCTCGACTCTCGTCGAGACCCTCTGCGGCTACCTCTTCCAGAATGACGCTGGCATCAGTCGAGCTCGCGCCATGCTGTGTCAATGCTACCACTCTGCTCTCCACGACCAATACTTCAAGGCACGCGATATGATGCTCATGTCTCATCTCCAAGAGACCATCACATCCTTCGACATCTCCACTCAAATTCTCTACAACCGCACCCTGACCCAAGTCGGTTTGTGCGCCTTCCGCGCTGGCCTGATCTATGAGTGCCAGAACAGTCTGCAGGAAATCTGCGGTAGCCAGCGCCAGAAAGAGCTTCTCGCGCAAGGTCTGCAGATGCAACGCTACAGCCAAATCACCCCCGAGCAAGAGCGTATGGAGCGCCAACGCCAGCTTCCCTTCCACATGCACATTAACCTCGAACTCCTCGAATGCGTCTACCTCACCTGCTCCATGCTGCTGGAGATTCCCCTCCTCGCCCAAGTGGGCTCTAGCCCGGATGTGCGCAAGCGCGTGATCTCGAAATCTTACCGCCGAATGTTGGAGTACCATGAACGCCAGATCTTTACCGGCCCGCCAGAGAACACTCGCGACCACGTCATGCTGGCTTCGAAAGCCCTGGCTGCAGGGCTATGGAAGCATGCTGCTGAGCTGATCACGTCGATCAAGATCTGGGAGTTGATCCCGAACAAGGATGGTATCATCACCATGCTCGCGGCTCAGATCCAAGAAGAGGGTCTTCGCACATACCTCTTCACCTACGCGCCTTTCTACGATACGCTGTCGGTCTCGAAGCTGGCTGGCATGTTCGAGCTCTCGGAGAACAAGATCACGGCCATCGTGTCGAAGATGATCCATCACGAAGAGCTGGCTGCTGCGCTCGATCAGGTCAACTCGGCTATCATCTTTAGAAAGGGTGTTGAGCTCAGCAGGCTGCAGAGCTTGGCTCTTACATTGAGCGACAAGGCGAGTAACCTGATTGAGAGCAACGAGAGGGTACTAGAGCAGAGGACGCAAGGCACCAGCAATGCCTTTGAGAGGCAACCTCAACGCGGTGGCAGGGGAGGACGTGGTGGTCGTGGTCGAGGTGGCGGGCGTGGTGCTCAGGGTGCACCGCAACGGGGTGGCGGAGGGTTCACTGGTGGTGCGCTGGGTAATGCTATTCGGGCTCAATAGTGCTGGGATTGAGCATGGCGTTTGGTGGTGCATTGGAGGGAGGTTACTTTTGTAGCCGGCAGATCCGAAAGTGACTGAGTCGTCAAGAGTCGAGATGCTAGACGATGCAATGCAATCAGTCTATTGACACGGTCACATCATGGCTCAAGTGGTCATCGTACAGGAAAAGATATACACGTGAAACTCAGAGTAGGGTATCATGCAACTCCACCTCCTGCCTCGCCCGTGATCCAATAACATCCATTCCCATCACCTCTTCATATCTCTCAAGACCTCACCCCTCCCACCATCCAGTTCCCCACCACCGGCACACCCCTCAACATATCATCATACCCTCTTCCAATCCACCCTCCCGCCTCCCCCGCCCTTCCAACAACCCCAAGTCCCCCAGCCATCCAAACCGCCGTCACCAAAGCCGAGATCCCATGTATAAGCCACCTCCTCCGCGCCCGTCGCGCATCGCCATTCCCATTCTGCGCCGAAATATTCTCCGGCAGCACACCACTCCACTTCGCAATCCCCCACGTAAAATGCCACACAGCCGTCCCCACTAACGCAGTGTAGCCGATATGAGAGATTATCGGCGCGCGCGCGAAGCCGTGCGAGACGTAGCTGAGGTTAATATTCGAGCTCCCGCCCTCTGTTCGTGCGGGGATAACGCGGTTCACTAGGGTGTGAGCTGCGATGATCGGCACCAGCGCGTACCCGAGCTTCGACTGCGAGGACAGAACCGGCCAAAGCGCAGAGCGGTATTTGCGTTTCTCCGCGCGAGTCTCCGCGCCGTAGCGCTCGGCGGCGAGGTTCCGGCGGTAGAGACGCAGGCCTACGCCTGAGGCGACGTGGATTACCAAGGGAGCGATTATGAGGAGGGGTTCGGCTATGGGCCAGGATTGGTAGTAGGGCCGCGTTAGGAGGAGGTAGGGTTCTGAGGCTGGGACCGAGCGGGTTAGGAGCGGGATGAGGGAGGTGTTTGTTATGTGTGCTGTTGCGAAGGCGAGGAAGGTCAGGGAGGAGAATTTTTGGAGGCGGAGGAGGTAGTAGATTGGCGTGTGGCTGTTGCCAGATAGGCCGAGGTGGGAGGAGGGAGGAGGGGATTGCGATGGTGGGGGTCGGGTTGAGGGGTTCGAGGGCGGGAAGTAGGAGTCGGGGGAATTGTCTTCAAGGTGGATTGGGGTTTCTTCTATGGGGGAGGGGTCGAGGGATTGAAGGGGTTCGAAGGGGTTGTCGCGGTCGGCCATGGTGACGGTGTGAGGATTGAAGTATGAAGAAGAGGGGTGGGCGGGCAGGGAAGGCGACGGTGAGCACGATGGAGCCTACGTACTTCTGCGAATGCGATGATCTCGAGGTCTAGTGTAATAGCGAGCCTTCCGTAACGCCTCCCGCAAGCTTGTGTGTCTTATTCATGCCACGCTATCTTTCGTCCGGTCTGCATCAGACCACCACGTGCAAGCCTGGATAATTGTGTGGTGTGGATCCGTAAACCGCTTGATCCAGCCTATCCGCCCAGTCGCCAATCAAGCGGCTATGATCGTTTCCTACCGAATCCTACTGTAGCATCAATATGGACGCAGTGGGAAATTACTGAATCTGGCAAAGCGACCGCGCCATGATTGATCAGCCGTGGGACCCACGAAGGATGCAACATGGATGCGCAATGTTCGCAGACGCTAACCCGCAAGCTTCGAGCTGCATCGCGACGTCGCCTACGCGGTAGCTGCGGCACAGGTAGTTAGTTACTCAATCTCACGCTCGAGCTTGCTCTCGACTTCTCCTTTCTCTCTCTTCTCCACAAAGTCTTACGGGCAGTTGATCGCTGGAGACTTGGACCCATTGGAGAGACTACTGCTGCCGAGACGCATGACTGTGCCATCCCTTGTCGATAATTGGGATCGAATCTCTCACTGACATCGCAGCTGAGGTATTGTCGTCGGTGGCATTTTAGCCAAGCAGCCCTCAGGAAGTCCCGAGCAGTTGGAGAAGCGGAGTCAAGTATCTGTTACATATCAGCCCTGTCGATCGCCAAATCTTACAGACTTCAGCAATGGCGAACGAACACAGTTCTGACAACACCGAGACTTACGACTTTATACTCGTCGGTGCCGGCTCAGCAGCATGCCTCCTCGCATCACGCCTGTCGCAGCAACTACCAGATCATCGGATCTTGATCCTTGAAGCCGGCCAACATGTGCAAAACGATCCCAAAGTAGAGACACCTGGGTTATCTGGGGACCTCCAGGGCAATCCCGCGTATGATTGGGACTTCGCCAGTCAACCGGAACCAGGTCTGAATGGACGGAGGATCCCTCATCCGAGAGGGAGACTGGCGGGCGGGACTAGTGCGATCAACAGCCACAGTGTCGTGTTCCCCAGCTACGAGTGGCAAGATCGCATTGCCAATGATCTGCTTCCCAAGTCTGGAAAAGCGGACTGGTCTGCGCAGGGCATGGAAGACTGCTACGAGCGGTGGCATACTGTGACCTCAAGGGAGAGCGACGGCGGTAGTGATGAGCGTATCCGGACATCCTATCCGCACGAGCTGGACGAGCTACAGACGCATTGGATCAAAGCCTTCGAAGAGCTTGGTCATAGCACGACCGCCACAGGCTTCAACGAAAGCTCTCCCGGTGCAGTCACTATCACCAATGCTATTGATGCGTCAAAGGGCGAAAGGAGTCATGCTGCTACGGCATTCCTGGAGCCTGCGCTGAAGCGTGGCAATGTGACAGTTAAGACGGGCGTGTCAATCGACAACATCGTCTTTGACGAGATACGGACGTCCGATGGGAAGCTGAATGCCAAAGGCGTTCGGTATACTACAGGCGGGGTTGAGCATGTAGTCAGTGGCAGGGATATCATTGTCTCCGCGGGCGTGTTCGGATCTCCCGCGATTCTGGAGCGCTCGGGGATAGGATCCAAGGAGGTTCTTGCAGCTGCTAAAGTCCCTGGTCTCTACGAGCTATCTGGCGTAGGAGAGAATCTGCAAGATCATCTGAACTGCAGCTTGTCAATCGAGGTCAACGACGATGTTCCCACCCGCGACAACGTCCTCCGCAACCCGGACTTGCAACGCGCCTCCTCGATGGAGTACGAGCGAAGTCACACCGGCCGGCTGGCAGAAGGGCCGGCGTATAGCTTCGCATTCACCCCTTTGCAGCTTCTCGAGACGCCTTCGGAAACGGGGAAGCTCGATGAAACAGTCCAACGAGAGCTCAGCGGAGTCATCTCGCCTGGTCTCCAAGCGCAGTACTCGTTCATCCGACAAGCTATCGCTAGCCCGACCGAAGCGACAGCCTCAACGCTTCTCCTCCGCTGCCAGCGGAATCGCGACTTAGAGTCAATGCCGAAAGGCACACCCGCTATGGTCGCCGGAAACTACGCCACAGTCGTCGCCATGCTCGCACACCCTTTCTCCCGCGGCAGCTGCCACATCACCTCCTCCGCATCCGCTCAATACCCAGAGATAAAATTCAACTACCTCTCCCACCCCCTCGACACCGAGATCTTCGCCCGCCACCTCCGCCTCATCGAACGCCTCTTCCACGGCCCTACATTCACATCCCTCGCTAAACCTAATGGCCGCCGCTTGCCGCGCAGCTGTCCGAAGCCGTTAGAGACGCTGGAAGAGGCACGGGGGATATTGCCGACTAATGCGGCTACGAACTATCATCCTTGTGGAACTTGTGCGATGATGAAAGAGGAACTCGGGGGAGTGGTGGATGAGAGGCTGAGGGTGTATGGGACGGGGAATGTGAGGATTTGCGATGCCAGCATCTTACCCGTCATACCCCGTGGTAATATCCTAGCGGCGGTGTACGCCTTCGCTGAGAAAGCGGCGGAGATCATTGTGCGAGATGTGAAAGCGACTTAGCCTCGCTTCTCAGAAGTAGTCAAAGACATCAGATATAGATCACGTTGGAGAAATGCCAGAAGCAGGGAATATGCGGCTAGGCATGTCAGGAGGAGTAATCACAAAAATATTTCTAGACACTATCCCCGCTGCATCATGTATTCACTCGTCTGTTGCTCGCCAGATCGGTTGCGTGGACCACCCACCTCCTTGTTGCACGTCGTCGTACCTTCAAGAATTCACCCACTCCCCTGAGCACGGGCCACTCATATGCTACCTTGCGCCACGGGTTTGACTCATCTTCAACATCGCGTCCACCAACTCGAGTACCACCACCGCTACCGCACAGCTCCACCTTTGTAGCAGAAGTCATGGCTCCCGTATGTCCTCCCTAGACCCGAGTCTCGATATCCTGCTAACTCACATTTCTAGCATGGCTCCAGCCTGCCCAAGGCCGCTACGGAAAGCGCAAAAGCAGCACGACGAGCGTTCTTCTGTGGGTCTGCACCGCTACAAGTGCCTTCTGGTTCTCCACACTCCAGGCCGTCTGTGGTAGACTCTCGACGAACTTTGCGAATCTGACAAACGACAGGCGAACTCTGCCAAAAAGGCTACGCCCGCATGAATGAGTACGAGGCCCACGAAGGAAGCTACGATCACCAGCATCGAAAGGTACGCCTCCCGAGTCTCCGACTCCCAGTCTCCTGCCATTCCAGTCGCTCGTCCTATGCTTTCTCGGTCTTGATGCGCGGCTTGCTGCAACTCCGCCCGGACATCTACTGATCACATGCAACGCAGAGGTTGAAGGAGATGAAATCCCTGACCCGCGACCCCTCTCTAAACCAACCCTCCGCTTCCACATCCCACTCCACAAACGCCCAGTCCGGCGAACTCCGCTCCCTCGCCCTCCCCTCCATCACACCGACCACAGGAGCGAAGAAGAAACCCGTTTTCCGTACCGTCGGCGCCCCCGCCCCGTCCACAGCCACCACTACAGCAACGACTGTTGGTTCTCTACCTGGGTTGACTGGATTGGCTGGACTGCCCGGCGGGGACGAAAGTGGAGCAGTGAGGAATGGCTGGGCGAGTGAGGCGTACGATCCGGGGGTCGTGAGTGGGTGTAGTGATGACTGTGGGGTTTGCGATCCACGGACCAGGGGACGGGGGATCGTGTTGCCTACGTGAGAAGGTAGTGAGGGAGGTGGAAATGGAGTAGTTATGGGATTAGCGACGGCGTCCTGGAAGTGTTGAATATACCACTGCTGGTTCACGTACGGCAAGACTATGTGCTCGTCGTACGTCACAGTGAGCCATTCCATTCGCAAATCTTACAGTATGTCTGGTGCTACACCACCACACTCCGCTCTACGCAACAATCTCAACCCCACCCGGATCCAACCGTTCCCTCCACTCCTCCTCACCCGCCTCCTCCGCCCCAGAAACCCTAACATCCAGCCTCGCGATCTCACCCCTTTCAGCATGCCGCTTCGGCTGCAGCGTCACCCTCTGCGCCACGGGATACACATACGCGCCCTTCTGCAGTCTCGCCCCACCCTCCCCAACCCTCAAACTAGGATCATGCAGCGCAAGGCCGATAACGTCGTTGTAGAACTCGTCGAGCGAGCCGGCTTGGTGTTTCGTCTCGTACATCCTCAGTCGATCGAAGGGGAAGGATTGTGTGGTTTCGTCGGGGTATAAGCTCGGGTCATCGTTGTCCGGGTCGGTGGTGGAGAATTTGCGTTTGAGGCCGCGCACGTGGTCTTCGGAGGAGGGGATGAAGTACTCGTAGTCGAACTCTTTCATTGGTTTCTCGCCGCGTTTACCTTCTTCCCAGGCTTCTTCGCGCTCAGCGTACGCGGCATCCTGGGCTTCGTTCGCCACGGGGCGCAGAATCGCAGTGTCGAGACGTGTATCGTAGCGCGTGGAGCCGAGAGGGTTGGCGCGGAATTTGAAGAGCATGTGCCAGCCCGAAGGTGGTATGGCGCTGAGGTCTGGGAGGAGGGGGTAAGAGTCTAGTAGCTCGAGGGAGGGTTTTGTGGGATGTGTGGGGTTCGTCCAGGCAGCTTGCTCGGCGGGTGTGGAGAGTGCGCCGAGGATGTTGTGTTCGGTTTGCTCGCCTTGGACTATGTCTTCTGGGTAGGCAAGGTCAAAGCCCTTCACTATGTGGCGGATGATGTTCAAGGGGTCGTCTTTTTCTAGTGCTGTGTTTGATTTGGAGGGTGTGCCGTTTGTCTTCGGCTTGCGGTCACTGCGGCGGTTGAGAATGTCTTTCGAAGAGCCAGTGGCGAACATCTGCGGACTACTGCTTGCGGCGTATTCTGTGCGACGGAGGAAGGAGACTTGATCTGTGGCTGAGGCGGATTTGGAGAGGGAAGCGAGAGGACGGAGCAGAGGTTTGTCGCGGGGATGGACGTGGCGAGGGCCAGGACGGATCATGATTGCTGGTCTTGTCAGCGAAGTCCATGCGCCGCGCTCACCATAGAAATTCACCAGACTCGTCCCCGTCAAAGACACGTGGTATGCCGACCAGGTCTATGGGCATGCCCAGTTCAGCATCTGCTTCGATGTTGAGCGGCTGCTCGCGCGCCAGTCGCGATGCATAGCCTGCGCTCGTGTACTGTCCTCCTGCCAGACCAGTGCCGGGGATGTCGAGAAGCTTTGGGGGGAGAGGTGGTGGGGGGAGTTGATTTGAGTAGCGGATGCGAGCAATGTAGTCCTGGTGCACGCTTCGCTCGGCGCGTTGGGAGGACATTATGGATGATTACTGCATTGATGTGCGAGCTGCAACACAACCAGCTCTGTGCAATGAGCGATAAGGCGAACCTTACCACTGACATTGAACCTCCAAAGTGAGGTGTCGCGCGTCGGGGGAGGCGGAGGCAGGTCCGGTAAGCCTCAGGCACATGGCTGTAAAGTGGAACGCGACTCCACGCGTTTCATGGAGACGATCGGCATTGGCGATAGTGACAAGGATGGCAGGGCTGTGCAACGATATTGCTACACAAGAAACCAAGCACAATATGACCATACGATAACATTACAACGACAACATGGTCGGCATCCGCGAGTCACCTCAGTCAAAGCTCTCACCCAGCAAGTCACTCGCCCAATGGCCGCCCCGCAGTCCCTTCGAGTGTCTGTCGCCGAGTGGACGCGAGAAGTGGCAGCAACAGAAGCAGCGCGCCGCTGAACGCACGCCCTCGCCTTCACCTCTCAGGCGACCAATGAGCAGCTCGAGAGTGCTGCAGGACTTAGCCGCCGAAGCTGGAGCGGACAGCGACGATGAGGAGGCCCTGGAGCTGGAGCTGCGGGAGATTGAAGTGAAGAGGAAGCTGAAGAAGCTGCGAGATGCGAAGAAAGCGGACGATTCACAGGCTGGCTCTATCAGGTCAACTCGGAGGTTTGAGCGGACCGATAGTACGAGGGAATCACCAACAAAGCTGAGGCCAACCGTACGACCGCTCTCAAGCCATCGCAACGTCGAGGTCCCTCTATCGCCTATACGACGTGTACGCGAACCAGCGGAGCCTGTGTCGCCTGCTCGAGCTCGACTAGGTCTCACTGCAGCTGCTCGGGCTCAGGATGTCTCGCTCAAGCGCGCCAGGGACGGCACTCAGATTCGACATACGGACTCGAGGAACGCGCATAGTGCACTGAGCGCTGCTACTCAGTCAGCGAAGCCAGTGTCTTCGTTCAGTCAGCGCTTGGCAAAGTCGCAGGCGGAACAGCTCGAGCAGGAGGGTCGCAATGAGAGGATTGAGAGGGCAAGGAGTAAAGGCTTTGCTCTGGGGTCTGATGTAAATGCTTCCACGGCGCCTCGAAGTCTGACCCGGAGTGATAGTACTCGAGCTGGGTCGAGATCTCGGTCTGAGCGTTTGTCATCCCCGAGCAAAGCAGCTGCACCTCGTAGTAATGGAGGTATGGGAAGCACGAGGTCTGTCGAGTTACGATCAGAGCCGACTCCGCGATTCCGTGCAGCTAGAACGGAGGCTAGACTGCACATACCAGACGATCCACCACCACGAGAAGACGTCACGATGTCTGACAGCGTCTTCGACCCTCCCCCACCACATTCATCCTCGGACGGTTCAGGATATGATCCCTTCTCTGGCATACACCTGAGCAAACGTCAAATCCCACACACAGACGTCGCCCGTGCCTTTGAGGAAAGCGAGATCTACACCCTTCCTCGCCTATTGAAAGAAGTCAAAGCACCCGACTACGACCCACCCGACTGTGAAGCAGACTACATCGTCCTTGGGATATTAGCTTCGAAGTCCACACCCTACAACCAGAAGTCCAATCACCGCACCAACGACGCTGACAAGCCCCAAGAAGATGCCTCAGCACCACGGAACAAGTTCATGGTTCTAACCGTAACCGATCTGAAATGGACGATCGACCTCTTCCTCTTTGGCAGTGCATTCGATCAATTCTGGAAGCTCACCCCCGGAACTCTCCTAGCAATCCAGAACCCCGCCATCTTACCACCGAAAGGTAACCAGCACAGTGGAGCTTTCAGTCTCAAGCTAGGCAGCTCAGAAGATAGGGTTATGGAAATCGGCACCGCGCGCGACCTATCATACTGCGTGAGCATCAAGAAAGACGGCCAACCCTGCGCTACATGGGTCGACAAACGCAGCTCCGACATCTGCGACTTCCACCTCGCGCTTCTGGTTGACAAATCCCGCAAATCCCGCATGGAAGTCAACGGCATGTTTCGCGGCGGCACGACTCGTTCCACATCGCCCAATGCCGGCGGCCGACGTGGTCCGCGCAGCCATCGTCCCGGCGAGCTTGCTGCGAAGCCCAAGGTCGGGACATACTCGCGAGAGCACGGCCAGCTCTTCAGCCTCCCCTCCACCGGCCCCAGCCGTTCCGCAGCTTCGATCCTAGACGCCGAAGACGCATCGACTCTCGCATCCCTCACTTCGGAAGAGTCCTCCCGCCGCCGTATCGCTGCCGCGCAACGCGAGCGAGATCTAGCCTCCCAGCTCGCAGCCCTCCCCTCAACAATCGGCGTCGACTACCTCCGCGCCGCTGGTCGTGGCAAAGGCTCCAGTCAATCCGACGCCTCAGCCGATGCCAGAGGGGCAGGTATATTCGAGGAAAAGAAATCAGCCCGCGAACTGGGTCTGCTGAATAACAGCGCCGCTTCCTCCCGCCTCTCCCCTGCCAAGGACAGAAAAGCCCATTTCGGCTCCTCTGCCGTGGGGACATCTGGCCGGAATGCCATGGGCTGGGGCGGGCATGCGAAGTGGGGCCTACTTCAACCCAACGCAAAGCCTGCCGATGCTGCGGGGGAGGGGGTTGTGAAGGAGGGCGTCGGGAGTGTCAAAAGTGCGATGCGAGGGCGAAGTCGCAGTCCAGAGAAGAAGAAAGCTAGGATTTTGGTTGAGGGGAAGGGGGTGCGGACGCCGGGACGGGAGAGTCTGGGGATGGTGACTGGGGGGGAGGAGGATGGGGATGAGTTAGATATTGTTTGATGCGATGAATGAGGTATGAGGGTCCATGATGGCTACGCCGGCCTTGTATGATTTCCACGGGCGAACGTCTGTCCTAGCCGTCTGACCCATTGCCACAACGCCGTGCTCCTATTCTGATTTCTGCACAAACGCAGACCATGCAACGCTCTAGATGCTCGCCCTTCTCGGCGCGCCCATCCTCCGCACCCTGCGCTCACCCTCCGTCATGCCATCGGTGGTTCCTAGTCCTTCTCCCTCGAGCCCACCCTCTTCACGTAGTTCTTCGAGGAACTTCTTACCGTAGAGGTAGCCAACTCGATAGATCTCCTCGAACTTCCCAAATTCCAGCGTCCCGTACGCTTCAATAGGCGGCCGCATATACCTACAGCCCGGCGTCGTCTTCGCGCGTTCCAGATTCTCGTAGCTAGACACATACGCCAGCCGGGCCTGGATTTCTGAAAGCGTTGGGGGGTTGGGGTAAGAGGAGAACGGATTCCAGCGATTCAAGCTAGCCCAAGTGCCAGAGAGCGAGTCGCCGTAGTTCTGCGGTGTTGTGTCGTCTAGAGCACCAACGTCGATGGCAAAGATGAGGCTGGCGCCGAGGGTCTTCATGTGCGAAACGGTGAGGTTGTCCACGTACCCGCCATCGAGCAGCATGTTACCTTCATCGCACATGGGCGGTAACAAACCCGCTAGACTCATGGAAGCGCGGACGTACCGCCAGACGTAGCCTGAGGTATGAATCTCGCTGCGACTGTGGGAAATGTTCGTAGTATTGCAGTAGAACTCCAACCAGAAATCCTCAATCTGCGCGTCGCCGAAAGTTTTGAATATCCCGCGGTTGAACTCGTGGCCCGTGGTGTAGGAGGCTGAAGGGTAAGTGACGTCGAGCGCGAATCGCCACATACTGCCCATACGACCGGCGAACTTCTTCGCGCGACCGTACATGGGTACGACGTCTGCGTCCCAGGCGTAGAGCGCGCCTATGAAGGCCCCGATCGAGGTACCGCCGATGATGTCGATGGGCAGTCCGGCTTCTTCGAGCGCGCGGATGATGCCTACATGCGCTATACCCCTCGCTCCGCCGCCGCCTAGCACGAGACCGACGGAACGGCCGCAGAGACGGCGCGCGAGGCGGTGGAAGTCGCCTTTGAAGGGCGTGTCGGCGGAGTAGAGCGGGGTCTGGCGTACACGGCGAGAGGTGTATTTTTGGATCTCCGCTTGCAGAATCTGCACGCGGTGTTTGAGCGCTGTACCGAAGCGCTTGCCCATCGGATGTGGCGTTGGCTCGGCAGCGCTGGAGCGATAGGACATCTGGATGTGGTGGTGTCCGCCGTTGATCCAGGTGCGGTTACGGAGCCACTGCCTAGTCAGACCGGCAGGACAATACCGTTCGGCGTGCAGCAAGACTAGCTCTTTCCGCGCGGTAGTCTTGGTGGTGAGGAGGAAACGCTCGTACTCTCCTATGGCTGGGGAGGACTCGGCGAGACCGACCAGGAAAATACAGTCGGCTTGGCTGATGCAAGTTTGCGTCCAGGGGGAGGTGACGCTTGTGTCGGCGATGTAGAGAACTAGGCCATACTTTTCTTCGAGATCGGCGAGGTACTGGGAGAGCTTGAGTTTGCCCATTTTGTTGAAGGCGTGGCGACCAAGGTGATTGAGGATAGAGGATTGGTTGAGCGAGGTGACGCCGTTTGGAGTGCCAATCTGGTGGAGGGCGGTTTGGAGTTTGTGGGCGAACTCGACTACTGGCACGCCGGACGTACAAGGTACGATGGCTACAGTTCGCAGATTGTGTGTGGAAGTGGCTTTGGGTCTCGACACGGACATCTTGCTCTCGTGCGTAGGCTCAGCCATCGGGCCTTCCACCAACGCTCGCATTCGTGAAGCGATTATTTTCGACACCTTGATCGTGATGCCCGGATGTTCTTGCGCAAGACTGTTGAACAGTGTCTTTGGCAGCTTCGCCAACTCGGTATCGCGAATCGCATGCAGAGTACCAGGCCGCCTCGATTCAGTAAGAACTTCCAGCTCGCCAACACTGTCACCTTGGCCATACTCACCGATGACCTTCATCTTGCCGTCGCCACTCTCTTGTATGGCTCTCAATCGCCCGTTGAGAACTATGTAGATGGCATCACTCTCGTCTTTCTGATTGTATATGACCTGTCCAGCGTTGACTTGCACCCACTCAAGTGCGAAGTCGATATGCAGGATGATGCGTGGGAGTAGATTGGCAAGACGCTTCGCCATTGTCAGAAGTACGATGGGGTATCGCTCAACGATCTTCTCGACTGCCAGACGAGGCAGGAAGCCAACGTAGACGTCAGTCTTCGCCGTGACATCGATGAACGATCTGTACGATGAGACGGTACCAAGATAGCCTGCCAATCCTCCCGGCTTGATGAGGAAGAGACTCTTCTTGTGTACAGACCTCCGCTTCTGATTGGCTGGCTTGCCAACAGATCCTGATCGTGAGCCGCTTCTTCGTCGCGCATGTGGGTTCAGCAGCTGTGCTGCCTCGATGCCCGTATGTCCTGGCAGTGTGCCCAGAACATTCGGGTCCATGTCCTGCTCATCGACTGTGACACTGACGTCCAAGAAGCCATCGATCACGTAGTATAGGCCAGGGTTCCGCTCACCCTGCTCGACTAGGACGGAGCCTTTGGGAAAACAGACAATCTCGATTTCATGCCGTAGATCTTCGAGCATATTTGCCGAGCCACCCTGGCTGTACGCCGAAGCTGAAGCAATCGATTCAGAATCGCCATCGCCCGAGCCATCGTGCATGTCCATGAACCCAAAAGCATTGTTGAAGATGGCCGTCTGCCGTCGCGAGTCGAACGAAACCAGCCGCGGAGACTGTGCTGCCGAGCCAGCTGTACGTAGGCCGTCCTTCGAGTCTGTCAAGCCAATAGCTTTGGATATGCAACCCATGATAGACTCGCGGAAGAAGACATCTTCGTCCATGGATTCCTGCCGATGCAGTGTAGCTCGCGGGTCCAGCGAGGTGGTGAACGGATCCCGTGTCTTCGTGGCAAGCGGACTATGCACGTCCATTTGCGAGACATGTGGTGCCTGATATGGCTGCGACAAGCTAGGTCTCCCCGCTCGGCCGGCGTTTCGTGCAGCGTGAATATTGGTCAGCAGGTCGCCTGCGCTAATTCTATCAGGATCGTGCGTCTCGAAGTCACTCCGCTGAGGGACACCTTTGGTGGCTGCAAGACGAGCCTGCATGGCTACTTCTTTACGGAGACCGCTGCTTGATCTACGCCGACTGCTGATGCGCGGATTGTGCAGTGCGATGCCCTTCATGCTTTCTTCGGGCGGGACGCGTTCCTGTTCCTTCCGAAACTTATCTTTCAATCTCTGCAAAGCCTCACCTCGCAGAAAGTCCGGAAGATCCTGGTTAGTGTACCTGTCCATCAGTTTTTCGGTTCGTAGGACCTCTTTTGTCAGCCCGAGATATGAGTGTCCTGTAGCTAATGTGACTCTCTGAAGGCGAGTGAGGATGACTTGGACTATATGGGCGGTGGCTTTGGGATATGTCCGAGTCAGTCTGTGGAACGCCGTGGCGGGAATGATGGCAATGGTAGTGTCGACAGTTGCTCGAGCGACAATATCTGGATGCGCAGACGCGGGCTTCGCAGCTTTCTTAGACCTGCGACGGCTGAACCCTGCAGTACTAGGAGTGCGGCTCGAGTCCTCCCGTAAGTCTTCGTGTGAAGTGTCAAGTGCGAGGTGAGGCGGATCTCTCAGGACGCCGCCTGCAGTGCCTGCAGCTAGCGTAGATGATCTTCGTTTCCTGGGCTCGCGATGTGAGAATGATCCATTCCATGCAGCGGGACTTGGTGCACCAGACTCCGGGGTCAGCGTTCCATCAATGCTCATGCCAGGAAATCGTGTCTGCAAGTGAGGCCCTGAACCAGTCTCCAACGTCTCTTCCTCGTCACCGTGTCTTAGCTTAACGTTCTCGGTGAAGAGTGCTAGGATGGAGAAAAGCGAAGACATAGGTGCCCCGTTCTTTACTTCCGTCAACAGCTGGTACCTTCGGTTAGCGCCTGCTCCATCCTCACAAGAGCCATCTTCGACGGCAGAATCGTCACCAGTATCATCAGGAGACGATGTGCGGTTCGACTTGACGAAGATCTGAACGAGTCCGTCCACTACCAAGCAGAAGCCTTTCTCCTCCTCGAGCAGGAGCGTCTCGCCCGCGATGAGCTTCCTTGTTTGCATAGTCCGCGTCAACTCGTGGAAGACTGGCCTTTCCAGATACCCGAATACTTTGATCGCGCTCAGGAACTCATCAAAGTAATTGGCAAGTCCAGGCTTTGTGTCCTGGTCCTGGGATTCCGGGAAGACTTCGATTTGTGGTTCCTTGCGTTGCGGCTCCGGAGGCAATCTCGAGTACATGTTCAGGAACCGATACCTCACAAACCAGCTCACCGTCGACACCAGCGCAAGCATTAGGATTAGTAGGGTCGTCATGTTCAGCGTAAGCGTGAAACTTTTGGACAGAAAGGAGAAGAGCCATGTCGGTATCGTTATCGTTACAAAAGTGACTATCCAGTACAGCAGGCTCGGTATGATGGTGAAGATTCCAAGCAGAAGGCCACCAAGCATGCTAGACGTGGAATGTGTCGCTGCGGTCGTCCTCGATATGGATGTTGAGGAGGCACTTAAGCCTGAGGACTGATCAGCCATGGCTGCCGGCGCATGATCTGCGACCTGCAGCCCGGCCATATGGGCTCGATTGGAAGAGGTAGATACGGTGCTTGAGAGAGCCAATCGTCGACGAACGTGGTTGTGTACACAGCAAGGTACCTTGCATCTGGTATTTTTCGGACCCCGGAGGAACCGTCACCGAGGCTCCCCAAAGTGGTGCGACTTCCACTCCTGCTTGACATGCCGAACACAGTGTTCGGTTCACAAACGTTACATCGATACCTTATTGACACCTCGTTGTGCACTGACTTGGTTGCCATGTCTGAGGTTTGATGTGACGCTCCGATTCGGTCGCAGTGTGGATTGACTATGCGCGTTTGCCATCCACAATGAACGCAAGGTGAACATCAACGATTCCAGGAGTAATGATCTCTTCGTTCTTACTCCCACACTTTTTCTGCATTCATGACGATCTCGTTGGTACAATTCATATCGATGTGGTAAGCCGAATGCGTTGACAGGTGCAGCAAGTGTGTGTTGCAGAAGATGAGCTGCAATTGGCCGGTAACTCAGCCACCATGCAGTGACGGAGGCAATCCGACTTGCCATGCAAGATGAGCACCACATGGCGCCGGTCTGCTACGACTGCCTCACCTCTAATGCAGACATCCGTAATCATAATCTCCAAGTTTTCGCTAGGTAACGACCGCGCTACGGTTGAATACGACCTCCATCGCGATGGCGGATCCTGTGAGTGTGATCAGTGCGATTGCGAGCGTTATACAACTTGTCGATTTCAGCGCGAAGCTACTCTCCAGGCTGAACGAGTACCGAAGCAAGAGCGACGAGCTCCCCGCCAGTTTCTCACACATCAACCGCCAATTGCCCCTTCTTCGGGAGATCTTCGAATGCTCGATGCTGGGGCTCGAATGCCACAGCATCAGCGACCGCAAAGTCAAGGCAATTGTACCATGTCTGGAAGGGTGTGGGGAGCAAATAGGAAGCTCAACATTCTACTCGCCAAGATCGTGCCCGAGCTGCAAGAGAATGTCATACGCAGAATGGTCAAGGGTGTCCACAGCGTCTGGAAGGAGTCTGAGGTGCGCGATATCGATGATCGAATTGGTAGATACGTCAAGACGCTGAGCTTCTAATGTGCATGGTCATCATCGAAGCTGGATAGCCGCAATGGTAAGTCTCTCGATATCAGAAGATCTCAACGGCAGAGTCGCCAGGCCAGTGCGCCTCTTGCATGACCTATGCCCACCAAAGCCACAACTACATCCCATGGATAGACATGAAGTATTGTGGCTGCGGTAATTTGTTCGAGCAGGCTGCACATTGGCAGCGTCAGCAAAGGGGGCACACAAGACTCGGCTGCTCTTGAAATCGCAAGGCTGGTGATAAATGAGGTTGGCCGCTGACGAGTCTGCAGATGAGACTCGCGTGAGAGTACAAGTATGACTAGCAGCTCCAGACCCATATTTTAACTTGAGAAGAGCGATGAAGCTCCGAACACCTGGTACAGGCAATTGGTATCTGAACGGCGATCAGTATCAGCGATGGACACCTGCATATGCGATTCGGGGTGGGCGCTGCTGATACGTTCTGCCAGGTTCCGCTGGGCTGGGTGCCAACTGGATATTCTGGCTCAATGCACGACAAAGGGCAAAGTTCGGCGAGCACTCAAGGAACTACCAAAGACCCTGTACGAGACCTATGACCGCATCGTCCGGACTATCGCTGATGGCGTGCATTCGCAGGAAGCGGTAAAGCTCCTGACATGGCTTGCGTACGCTGCGCGACCTCTTGAGATTGGAGAGCTGCTCGAGGTCACAGGTATTTTCCTTGACGACGAGTCACGCTTCGACAGAGACGAAGTCCTCACGGATCCATACGATGTTCTTCGAATATGTTCTAGCCTTGTCAGCATTGCCACGATCATTGACGGGGAACCCATTGAGTATAGTGACCCTAAAGAGCGCAGCATCGAATCCTCGTATGCCCGCGACGTCGACTGTGGTATTCAGAATGCGAATGATCTGGGCGTAGAAAGAAGTGGGCACTCAGGGCACAACGAACACGCGACGTACAGTGAATACAGCACCGGTGCTGGCCACGTCCCCGAGCTGGGGAGCACCGCTTGGCGACGACAGCACGTGCGACTGGCTCATTTCTCTGTGCGAGAATATCTCGCATCCGATCGCCCATGCGTTCCACAATACCGCCTACGCATTATAGGTAGTCACGATATGCTTGCAAGCTCCTGCCTTGTGTGCCTGTTGCAAAACTATTCGATGCAGTATTATGACGTCTCCACCAAAGTCCGATCTCGGGGCGCACGACTGTTCCGCTACGCTGCAGACTGTTGGGCCATTCATGCAAAAGCGTCCGGTGAGTTCTCTGAGCTCCAGAACGAGCTTGTACATGAATTGCTGGTGATGGACTTCTCAGCTCTCGAAGCAACCATAGAGACGATATACACTTCCCGAGGTAGGTGCTATTATCAAACCGCCCTCCAACCAGCAGTAGGCGAGGGCTACGAAGCCATTGCGCAGATGCTTCGGGACAAACGCAAGTCATGTCAAAGTTAGCGTCGGCGGCCCGAGCGGTCGGCAAGACGGGCGGTGAGTGATCTCGTGACCTCACTTCCTTGACATGTGCTGTTGCATTGATGACAAAACACTTCTTTACACGACAACGACATCGATATTGCAGACGTCCGCCGCGGTCTCAACGCCATTCAGCATGCCTGCACTGCTGGACAATCTGAATGGCCCTTCTGATCGCAGGGACCGAGCACATGCGACTGCCGAACATGCGCCGTGCATGCCGAAGAGAAGGCTCGCCACGAGCCGCAGCGAGGAGTCATGAATGTCTGCTCCATTGCCCGCGTGACATTGATGATTCACTTGCTCATACAGCCGCCAATCTGTCTCGAAGTCACCCAGATCCTCGTCTTTACACAAGGCCTGGTCACTACATGCGAGGCAACCGCAAGCTGAGCGCTCATGCATTAGAAGCAGCAAACGTGAGACCTAAATCATCTGGCCTGCAAACACCGCTTTTGGATGCCGGCCGGTACCGATGTGCCATGAAGCGCCGATCTGAGAGCTGGGACGAGAAAACTCGTCTGACAGACACCCGATCAGCCTTTGCCTAGCATAAAGACGTTCTTCAGCTGAGCTGGGAGTCATATTCTCTTCTGCGAAAGACTAATATGCTCGCCTGCGCCTCTGAGTGTGAAGACATAGCGGTGTCATTGTGTAGCGTCCATGGAGAGTGCTACAACAGCCCACGGCGCTCTCATTCACCTGCAGTCTCTCATAGGGCCATCAAGTCATGGTATCACCCTCTCCCGACGCGCATATCCACCACAGAAGTTGAAGCCTCGAGATCCTCCTCGCCACCCTTGTCTCCATCCTCAATGCCGCCTCTGAGTGGACTCAGTGCCAGCTCCGGCCTTACCTTGTCGGCGTAGTCGTGACCTTTGGGCTTCGCGCCGCGCCTAGGGTGCGTCGGGACGTACCCCACGTCGGTCTTACCACCCACCAACTCCAATGCCGCGCGCACCTCCCGATGCTTGATGTGCGCCTTGACAAACCCCCGGAAATGGAGAACTTGCTCACGTAATCAAGGATGAAGTTGAAAACATCCGAAGGCCAGATGTTCTCGAAGGCCATCGAGTGAATGCCTGAGCGGAGTTCAACTATGCAAGTCACGGTAAAGACCTCGTCGAATCGGGCTAGTAGGATATGCGCGGTAATCTCCTCGGTCTTCTCACGCCAGACCTCAACGCCTTCAGTACAGTTGACCATGCCATTAACAGCCTCGTCCAGATAGTGGAGTATGTCAAGTTTCATATTGCGGCAGCATCTCATAACCTTCCCGAGCTGCTTCGTCTTGTCTCATCATCCTCGCCGTGGATATCTCCGTGCATTGCCTTGACGTTGCCGTGATCTAGGTATTCATTCCAGATCGTTGAGAGCTCGTGTACGTGCTTCATCTCATGATTGGCAGTGTGGTTCATCAGGAGTGGCCGTAGAGATGCGTGTCTCGCGCACGCTCGATAATGTTCTGGTCCTCTGTAGCCTCTGTATTCGGGTTGCTCTGAGCCGGATAGCGACTTGGTGGGCAATTTCGTGTTGCTCCTCTGTCCACTTCGGTAGGTGGAAGCCCTCGGTGTCCTTTGGATCGGAGGCGTAATACTCGGGGCAATCAGAGAAGCGTAGGAGATGGTTCTTCGTTGAGTCTGGGTATGCGTGGTTGACTAGTGGCTCCGAAATGATGAATCTGCGATTAGGTGCGACCAGGCCGAGGCGCAAGGTGCGGATATCAGCAAGCTGACGCTGCTTGAACACATAGAGTCGGACGAAGATTGCACGGCTGGTCATTATTACTTGTGTGCTCTTCTCGTCGGCGGACTGCGATTGGTCATGCTCATGTGATGGTAAGATAGAGAATGTGCGCGCGCGCACGAGGGAGAAAGAGAGAGAGAGAGAGAGAGAGAGAGAGAGAGAGAGGGAGCGAAGGGTGGCAGAGGTGTCATGATTGAAGATGCTAACGCATGCCCTTACCGCAGCGAATGGAATGCGCATATGACGAGACATGTTGGGCCGTAGAAACCTACCGTGCCAGACAAAGCCTTTCGTCCTTCCCGATATGGGGAAACCACAACGGCTCAGCGATAGAGACTGTGTCTTCAGCAGACCACACATGACTGATGTCTGCTTCCTGAAGGCCCTCGAGTTCCGCGAGAGTGAGAGGCACAGAAGTTCGGGCGATAGGATGCGGGCCACCTGCTGCGCTACCTCCCTGTCCTCAAAGGTTGTCTGATCTCGGTCGCCGTTCTACGTACGCTGAAGTCGAGGATACCAGCGCTAGGCTGTATGAAACATGAGCATGTAGCGACAGCACTGGTATGTCGCCATGACCGAAGTTTGTGCTGATGATAGCAGGCTTAATCAAGAGTCCCTGATCGCAAAGTAAGTGGACCGGACAGTCAGTCGATTATACCATAGCTTTCCGTTCGTAAGAAGAGCCTCTACATGGCCGAAATACTTTGCTGGAGCGCTTCGACACTCCTCTTTGACAACGGATGGTGAATCGGAAGCCGCAGAGCTTTCGGTGCATCATTCATTGCCTCGAGGGCATCCTCGTCTCGGCGGAGAGGGCTGTGCCATGCGTGGCAGTAGAGCAAGTTGCCTCGGACTTTCGAACGCCTCGATAGCGAGGTAGCGGGAGCTGAGTCCGCGAAGCCACAGTACATAGTATAAGCATCGAGCCAGACCGCTACCGCGTTACTTTCATGGCCATGAGAGAGGAGCCGAGTACGCGACAATGACGGAAAGATTGCGCAATAGAGCTCGACGTCCGAAACGGAACTCGCAGATGCGTCTCATGTATCGTTTCATAAGCTACCAGATACATCTGGGTGGTTAGCACCTCCATGCGGAGGCCGAGGCTTCGCTTGCTCAAACTACTGCACAGCTTCTTTGCACGCAGCACGGAATAGGCAAATGTATCTCTTCGATAGGCGTCGCCGAGGAAGATCTGGCAACCGCATTGCGTATGGATCTGCTCTCGAGTCGTGCCCGATCGAAGCACATGCTTCAGTTCCGCGACAAGGCCGAGGCCTTGTATGGACCGCGAACTTCACCACTCCACTTCTGCCTCCGCACGCTACGGAATAGAAGTCTGGGGATCTCAACGGCCTGCGGCGCTCGTTGTGTCGGAAGTATCTGAGAGTCCATCGAAGCACGACATGGAACATGTTACGGGAGGTGCATCTTCGAACCGATGCCCCATATTGTCGACGCAGTGGACGTAATACGACGTTCTCGGTGCAGGTGATTGTGGCATACTGCAGCGTCTGGAATAGAGAAGGTTATTTGTGCGTCAGTAGCGCGATCTCGGCTGCTAAATTTGTGGCATTGAAATTGCTGCATGAAGAAATCACGGATGCAGTATCAGACAACAGACTATCTGTCAGGAACGCGATCGTTCACTCGACACACGTCTTTCCATCTGGTGCATAGGACTTGACATACTTCGCAGCCTGGGTAATCCTATCTCACGCGCTGATGACCAGATGAAATGTCACAGTGAGACCTAACGATGTGTCTGCGCCGGCTTAATCCGGCTTCGAAAACTGCAAGGTACACCGGTCGGCGGACGTCAGGCTCTGTTTCGCTCTTTCCTTGGCATCGTCGCACTTCGAGTCTCAAACAGCGTGACCCTGCTGCGAAACAAACTACAGACCAGGATGTGCTGATAAGGCAGGTCAGACTGCCGGCAAAACCACGATGGCCTGGAGGAAAGAATCCTGGGCACCTCGAGGTTTTGTGTCGTCGCCAATCACCAGCGAACCGTGCCTCGGCCTCCAGGATTTGGCTTGCCATTCGATGTCGATCTCCCGCCGAGGGATTGCCAAGTGTCACACGACGGCCCCGGAGGATGACACTCTTGCGGTTAGATTGCCACGACCCCAGAGGCAAATTGCGGGGGACTGGCGATTTAAGCTGTACGCCAATGTCCCACATCGCAAGCGTATTGGCCAGCCAGTGCAAGCTCGAGCAGGAATAGTCTGATGAGACCGAGAACCGAGGCGTTGTCACCTGCCATACGGCGCTGTCGTACTACAGAATTGACCTAATCCACCTGCGCGTGGTGGTTCCAGCGTGGCGGCACGGTCCATGCTCAGAGTAATGAGTAGGTGTGGGTTAGCAGGGAGTCGATACAAGTACTAGATCTCCTATCATTCTATCATTTTCCTATCCCGGTTTGGACGGTCGCCTTTGATGTTTGTGCACATCTCTGATAACATCTCTGTGTGACACGGTATCATAGCATCGGGTATCTACATCGACAGGATCTGGTATCCCCTCCATTCGCGATCATGTCGGACAGCTCAGATCACGACGTTCGCTACTCGCCCACAGGCGAGAAGATCAACGGCGATGGCCAACTTGAGGTCATTCGCACGATCTCCCGTGTGCCCGGCAACTCAAACTACTACGAGAAGAATGGACTGCGCACAGAGGGCGATGGCGTTGATCACACCGCACCAAATAAGGTACACCGATACCCCATATAAAAGCGCACGTTGTACGTCGCACCGGCTACATCGCACAGCTGACACCATGCAGATATCCCTTAGCTTCGTGCTCACTGTCACAGGCGCTGCCATCGGATTGGCGGCGTCCCAGATCTACCCACTCCTTTATCTGACTGTCGCAACACCAATTGCCACAGCCCTAGGCCACCCGGAACTGTACATCTGGATGTTGACGGCTGGTATCCTTGCCATGGGTGCCGTGGCACCATTTGTCGGTCCGCTATCCGATCTACTTGGTCGCAAAAAGATCTTCCTCTTCGGCTTTGTTTGTGGAATCCTTGGGTCGATTGTGTGCGCGGCGACACCCAATGCAGCTGGCTTCATTGCCGGCCAGGTCTTCCTAGGCCTCGGCGCTGTCATTTGTGAGCTCATTGCCATCGCTGTGATTGCTGAGGTCGTACCCACCGAGAAGCGAGCTATTTGGGCTGTCGTCGCACTGAGCGCCATCATTCCTTGGGCACCAGGAACGCTGTACGCAAACTACATGTTGGACGCTACCTGGCGATGGATCGGATTGGCGTTGGGGATCTGGAATGCTATCGGATTCGCAGCTGTGCTGTTCGGCTACAACCCACCGGCTCGCGTCAACGCTCGCGGTCTATCGAAGCGGGAGATGATAAAGCGGATCGACTTTGTCGGTGGTGGACTGATCATCGCAGGCCTGTTGATCTTCCTCTACGGCTTGAACTCGGGAGGCATCTCCCACCCATGGAAGAGCACTCACGTGCTCGTGCCCATCATCTTGGGACCCTGCCTGATGATTGCTGCTGGACTCTACGAGTTCTTCCTCGCACCATACCCGCTATTCCCTCGACGTATCATCCACGACGCTCGACCATTCTTCTGCATGTTGGCAGTCATTTTCGCGGCAGGGATCAATTACATTCCCCTCGTGTCATTCTGGCCGATCGAGACGATCGCTATCTTCCAATCCACTCACGCACAAGTGGGCGTGAGGTGCATTGTCATCGGTGTCTGCATTCTCGGCGGCGCCATGGTCTCTGCTGTACTCCTCGGCCTTTTCAAGAAGCACGTACACTTCGTTATGTTGGGCTTCTGCATCATGCAGACAGTTGCCTGCGCATGCCTCGTCCTCATCCGCCCGGACAACATCAAAACAGCATGGGCGCCCTTGGTATTTGCCCTCTTCGGCGTCGGCGGTGTCCTGGTCCCCAATCAGGTCATCATCACCGTCATCACCCCAGACGACCTGATCGGTTCCGTTACCGCGCTGACCGTCGGTCTCCGTGCGCAAGCTCAAGTCGTGGGTCTCGCGATCTTCTACAACCAGCTCATCAACCAAGTCACGAAAAGCACGTACTTATATGTGGTCCCGGCGTGGCTCTCGAACGTGCCGGTCACTGGTACAACCGTTGCGGACATCACCTTTACAATGAACACCCTCTCTGCGCTACCTTTCGATACCCTCGCGAGGGAGTATCCGTCTTTCGGGCTGAACACCGCGAAGGCTATGGAGTTTGTCAAGCCCGCTTGCATCCACGCGTTCGACGACGGCTTCAAGTTGGTATGGTACATCACCATTGCATTCGGTGTCTTTGCATGCATTGCTAGTGCGTGCATGGGTAGTGTGAGCAAGTACTTAGACGGCCACGTGGCTGTCCGCATGGACGAGAAAGCGGTCAAGCCACCGCCACGAAGTCGGCCGGAGAGCATCAGCATGGCTTAGGTACATAGCCCATGGGTATGGCTGGGAGGTTTTATGAGCAGGCGTCGGGGCACGGGACGACATGGGAAGGTACATATGTACAAAGTGAACAAAGTTTTCAAACCCTCGGGTCTTACTTCTTATCTCATAGGCTGATCTTTGTGTTGAGACATGTCGGTCATCACTCCAAATTTGCCCCTACTCATGGGTCTGCGTTGCACATGTCACCATGGGCATAAACCGTAGATCCATTCAGCAGGCAGGAAGGACTATGGAACACATACACCGTAGACACTCTGTCCAACCACACAGCTGCAAAAACTACTCGGTTGCTGGGAGATAGGAAGAGGGTGACATCAATTGCGTCCTGAACATGCCTTCGTCTATTTTATACACCCATCAAAGCTCTCTACGTAGTAAGGCTTGCGAAGCGAGGAGCCAGCCTCACTATCGCACGTTCCAACGTCAAGTCGGCGACTCCAATGTGTCTCCCCGTCAGATACACTCTACCTCACATACCTACCCCTCCTCGTCATGTTAGCCGTGGCCTTAGCGACCGAAGAAGTCAACGTGTTGCTAGGCGCTGGAACTGCCGGCCCTGTCTCGCCTCCCTGTGACTGCTGTGCAAGCTGCTTGAGCAACCATGCCAGCCACTTGATAATCTGCGCCAGAGTCATACCCTTCTCGGGCGCCTGGTCGCTACCAGCTGCTGGAGTTGCAGTTGCCGTGGCGGTAGCGGCGGAAGATGTCGGCGCGTTGGTGATTGTGGCATAACCTGAAGGGAGCGCAGTAGGAGCGTCCGCGGTCGGGAGAGCGTTGTAGGGGAGAAGAGACGTAAGGTTCGCCATCAGGGAGGAGATGATGGGGTTTACTGCTGAAGATGGGATGATTGCGGAACTGTTTGTGATGCCGCCCACGTTGATGGCCGAGGTGAGGTTGGCTAGAGCGGAGCTGTAGACTGGCGCCAATGTTACAGCCGGGGCAGTGACGTTGATGCTAGATGTTGTTGACGGCAGCGAGGTACCGACGGGGTTGACTGTAACCACCCCAGAGCCGGTAGGACGCATGGTGCTGTTCGTTCCCTTCGTCGGGAACGGGATAGTGGTCGTGGTCGTGACGACCGGGCCGGCACTTGAGGAGCTGGAGCCGTACATAGTAGGGAGAACAGGGACAGAGGTGCTGCTAGCGCTGCCGCCGACCGGGTTCACCGACACAGCAGTGCCCGGCGCAGTGGGACCGACGAGAGTGGAGTTTGGCGGCACGAAGGTGAAGGGCGGGCCCCGAGACGTTGTCGGAATCGGGAGGATGCTTACGATGCCCGTGGTACCGCTGTCGACAGGCGATACGGCGCTAGAGCCAGTCGCAGTTAGCAACACTGCCGTTGAGCGTGACGAACTATAGGGACGGGGTATGCTGCTGCCGCCGATCGGATTGACAGCGACACCAGTGGGTGCGGGCAACGTAGAGTTAGCCGGTCCATATGGCTTCGGTGGCGCAGGAGCACCGGTTCCGCCGACTGGGTTGACCGCAACACCGGTTGGCTTAGCAGGCAGTGTGGCGTTCGCAGGACCATATGGCTTGGGAGGAGCTGGCGCGTCAGTGCCACCAACCGGGTTCACTGAAACGCTCGTGGGACCAGCAGGCATGGTCGCATTGCCAGGTCCAACCGGCTTGGGTGGAGCTGGCGCACCAGTGCCACCGACTGGGTTGACTGCAACGCCAGTGGGACCAATGGGTAGCGTAGCATTGCCGGGACCATATGGCTTGGGCGGGCTAGGAGTGCGAGTGCCTCCAACTGGACCAACACCAACACCGGTGGGACCAACAGGCATGGTGGCATTCCCAGGACCGACCGGCTTGGGTGGAACTGGCATGCCAGTACCACCGACCGGGTTGACAGCGACGCCAGTGGGGCCGGCAGGCAAAGTCGCGTTACCAGGACCGTATGGCTTTGGTGGCGGGGGCGCACCAGTGCCTCCAACAGGCTGGACGACAACGCCACTGGGGCCAGGTAGGGTGCTGTTAGCTGGACTGTACGGCTTTGGTGGAGCTGGCCTGCCAGTACCGCCGACTGGGTTGACTGCGACGCCAGTGCCTGTTGGAGCAACAACGGTGCCATTGCCGGGTCCGTGGGGACGAGGGGGAGCGTAGGGATGAGGAGCGCCCGTCTCGCCCACTGGACTGACTACACTACTGCTGCCAGTGGGTGCGACGACAGTCGCGTTGCCGACAGGGAAGGGTGGCAGAGTGGCCGACGGCTGGACAGTGATGGTCTTCGTGATAGTCTCTGTGCGCGTTACCTCGATAGTGGTTGTGACTTCCTTGGTGCTGACACTAGCAGCCGCGACGTTCGTGGTGATTGTTGGAGATGCCGTGATGGTTGCAAAGACTGTCGAGATGCTGAAGTAGGTCGCTGTGCTGGCAACGCATGCGCTCTCTTGGCGGGCTAGGAGCTGGTGGTGTTTGTCTGGCGTGCACGCGCAGGTCGATGCAACGGCCTGCTGGGTCGTGACCGCTGTCAGACTGGCAGCAGATGTTGTAGCAACGGAGATGGGCGCGGCCGAGGATGCCGGCGCTGACGATACGGCACCGCCGTTACCAGAACCCGACATGGTGAAATCGACGCAGGACTCGTATGTCTGGTCGATGTTGGCAGCGTTCCAGTACCACTGGATGACACACGCCCCAGCAGTAGCGCACTGGCTGCCGAGCTCGGGCATGACGATGTTGAATTGCTTCTGACTGTCTGGGATGCTGGCGGCATTCGACGCGTACACGTCCCAGCTGATCAGAGCATCGCTGATGAGCTTGTTGTTCGAGGTGGAGACGATGCTCACGTTTGCAACACCGGTGTGCGGCGCACGAATGTCGACAGTGATCGGGACGGTCTGTCCAGCGGTGTACTTTTGCACGTTGGCCGTGTTGTCGGCGTACTTGAAGCCCTTGCACAACCACATGTTGCAAGTCGCAGCATTGTAGTCGGTCTGGGTGTGTGCGATCTGCAATTCGCCCTGCACGTTGCCGTAGCTGTCGGACTGGGGGGTGATCAGCGATGAGCTCTGCAAAGACATGCATTGCACTTACCGATTGCATGTTGTAGACCTGCTCGCCGCATGACGCCTTCATAGCCGGCCCCGCCTCGCGAGGCTTCGGACTCGAGATCATACCGTGAGCATTGACCAAAGCAAAGAGGCTCGAGGCCGCAGCCAAAGAAGGGGTGGACTTCATGTTGGGAGGGAGTGCTGTGCTTCGTGATCTATTCTTCTGTAAAGTCCGGGGAGGACACGAGCCACCAGTGCTCGAAAGGGTTGAATGTAACGAAAGTGGGTGCTACCAGAGCAGAAAGGAGCGACTTGGACAGCACAGAAGAAAGACAGCACAGCGATGATGAAGAGAGAGGCTTTCGAAGGTAGACAGCAATGAGATGATATAGCTACCTCGCGACAGAGCGAGCCGACTGCTTCGCCTTGCCCATAGGACTGACGTACATTGTCACACTCAGAGCGTCTCACCCTACGTTCGAGGTTGCCGAGTGGGCGTATCACCTCGGTATGTGGTGTTTGTGGTGTATATAGAAATGTGATCTACCCAGGTGAGCCATGTTCCGCCGCCTTGGCGTAGGCGATAGAGTGCGATTCCGCCCATGTTGAAGCGGAGAACCGCTACTGGCCATGACTTGTGCCATGTCTTGTGCAATGGCCTTGCAATCTCGCGTGCGTGGGAGATGGAGTTGTGATGGCGATGGTGCGACGGAGGAGATGTTTCAACTGCAGACAACCACGTTCGAACGCCACATGCCAAGACATGCAATGCAGGTGCGAGGAACATCACGACCTCGCGACTGATACATGTACATCAATATCATAGTCGATATTACATTCGTAAAATTGGAACTCGGATACTAGCAGCTTCGACCTCGGTACCTTCAACAACTCCTACCCCCATGGACCCATCCCATCGCAACGCGAGCGATCCCGATCCGAAGTCATCAGCCCACTGAAACCCCCAAACCCACCACCATCAAACCTCACGACCATGGCTCCCCAACCCCACCTAACCCACCTCACGAACCCCCTAGCAACACCCCAGCAGCTCGAAACCTCAGCCTCGCAACTCGATGGCATTCCCGCGGACCTGGAATCCTCGATCCACTACGAAAGCGCACGGCACGTCCAAGCAGCCGGAATCCTGCTTCGCCTGCCGCAGGAGATAATAGCACAAGCTATCGTCATCTTGACGCGGTTCTGGACGGGACCTGGCGGTGAGGGTCTGTGGGATGTGAATGCTAAGGTGAGTCATGAGAATGTTGGAACTCTTGGGTGACGATCGAAGTGAATCATGATCTTTACTTCCCTGCTGCTAGTTATGATATCGAAGGGAAAGCGAACGGCTCTCTGTGTTTCTCGGTCTCACTGTAGTTGTGAGCGCGTGTTGGACAAATCGCTGAGTATCACACAACGCTCGCTCCTGGCTAGTGACCCCTGATGGGAGCCCTCTAAGTAACACAGTCGCTGGCCTTCAATACCGTAGTCAAACTGAAAGCGCTAGAGATCCTCGCGATGATGAACGAGAAGGTAATGCTGACGGGTCACAAACAGGATGCAGCAGCAGCAGCGCTCTACGTAACCGCCAAACCCTCCGCCACACCAGTCTCCCCCAAGTCGCTACTGAGTGTCTTCAACACCCTCACCGCGACCCGGCCAGACTTTGCAAATCCCCCAGACAAGCTGCCTCCAACTTCCCCACCTGTCACGTCGCAACCCCTCACACCCGCCCACCTCTTCAGTATAGAATCATTCCTCCTAATCTGCCTGAACTTCCAAACCCACGTCTCCCTGCCCCATCCCCTCCTAATAACCTACCTTCAAACCCTCTCCCTGCTCCCACCCCCCTCACCCTCCGCAGCCAAGCTCCCCCACCGCGCATTAGCCCACCTCAACTCGGCGCGCTTCAGCCCGCAGAAGCTCTACCTGACGCACCAGCCCAACGCGCTGGCCGTGGCTGCTATATATCTCGCGGCGAGAGAGTTGGGCGTGAAACTGCCGGAGGTGGAGTGGTGGGAGGTGTTTGATGTGGGGAGGGAGGAGCTGGGGTTTGTGGTTGTGGGAATGAAGAGTATGGAGGGGTGGGCGGAGAGGGAACGGGAGGTCTGGAAGGGCAGGAGAGTGCCGATTACGGCGGAGGAGGTTAGGGGAGAGGTAGAGAGGAGATGGATGCTAGAGAAGCGGGAATGAAAGGCTCTGATAATTTGCATGGCAGTACTAACAGCTATGAATGCCTCGCACAAAGCACCGGGGTATCGTCGATCGACCGCGCCTAAAACGCCAGTACACAGTGAACGCGGATGTTGCGCCTCTCAATCCATCTCGCCTCCCCCGCCATCGTCCCCACCGCCATCATCATGGTCGCTTTCGCCATCCTCGAAGTACTGCTCGGCGTTGTAGTCGTCGTTAGCTAGCTCCTCGTTCTCCGGGTCGTCCTCGTCAAAGTCGTTATCTTGTAGCTCTTCTGGCGCATCTTCGTCATCGTCCTTCTTGGCGCCGTCCTCGTCGTCTTTATCCACTTCAGGAACCTCATCAATTTCGTCGAGCTCAGCAAGCTTGTCGCGATTGGACTTGGCCGAGAGCTTTAGTCGCTTCGGCTTGCGCTCTGCGCCGGTGTCATCGGTAGAGTCGAGCACACACCATAGCTCTTTTGGGAAGTGCCCCTTGACTATCGCCCCGTCTGTTAGTCACGGCGCACACCCAGGCTGATCGCAAGGTTCGCGCATACCGAACGGAAACTCCTCAAACTTGGGGACCTTCTCAGCGCCTCTGCCCCGCTTGAGCCCATACTGCTGCACATCCTCGAATGGGTTGAACTGCTTCGTTACCGCAGCGCGCTGTCGATTCTTCGCTTGCAGGCCTTCGATAGCTTTGGCGAGCCAGCCGTTGCGCACGTTGTCTTGGAGGTCAAGGTAGAAGCGTATTTGCTCTTTCTCCTGCTCGGTGGCTGGAGGTGCCAGGTGTGGGAAGTATTGCTGGAAGAGATTCAGCTCATCAGGTTCCTGATCGTCGGCGGCTGGTGAGGCGCGCGACATGGCGCGTCACATGCTGGGCGATGCGCTGTTTGTGTAGTGAGAAGGGAGTTGCGACTGCGCGAGGTCGAGCTTGAATGGCAGCCACGCTGTCGCATCGCGGAACGACCCCGCGGTTGAGGGCATTGAACTAGGTACTGACTCGCTTCACTTACGGGAAAAAGTCCAATTTCTGGATCGTCTGCCTGAGCAAACGCGGCTTCGAGCTCCTTGTCGATCAGAATCCCAAGAGTTCCAGAGGCCATTCGAGTGGCTGCGCTGCCTCCAAAGCCGCCGCCTCGTCCGCCGCGGCCTCCACGGGACATGTTGGCGTTTGAGTGAGTGAGAGTAGGTGGCGGACGATGGTCGTGTGAGATTCGCTAGCGACCCGGTCGTAAGTGTATGCGGCTGAGTAATCGGATCGCAGTGTCCAGCATTGCGAGAGCGAGTCCTGTTGTCGATATATGGAAAAGTGTTCAGAGTGAATTGATCTATTGAAGATGCATGAGTGAAATAGTAGGTGAATGACTCGCAACGAATGAAATCTTGGCGGGTCTCTCGAAAATCCGCCGAGTCGACCGCACCTGATTACCACCACCGGCGATCAGATCAACTCATTTCCGCCGACCAAAACGCCGCCCACCCCTCCCTGAGACTATCCCGCCGCCGAACCCTAGGCTCGAAGGCCCCTCGCCGTCATGTCGGTCCGCCAAGCACCGGCATACCAGCAGCCACCTGCGCAGCGCGAACCGAACGATGATCCCGACGTAGAGGAGGAAGCGCTTGCCAGCACATACCGGGAGCAAGTAACCTATCAGGATGGGGCAGACTATGACTTGGACCGAGTACCGTCAGCGAACGCACCTCAAGATCTGCAAGCACAATTAGTGCAAGCCGCGCAACCGCTGGAGTACCAAGCGACGATAGAGACGAAGATATCGAGCTACGACCAGTACTGCAACCTTTTCCACTTCATTCTGAACAGCGAGGGACCGGTGGATATCGATGTGCCATCTGTGAGTGTTTTGTCTGGTGCAGCGTAGGGTATTGTGTGCTGATGAGATTATCAGAACTTCTGGGCGTGGGATGTGATCGACGAGTTCATCTACCAGTTCAACGCCTTCTGCGCATACCGCCAAAAGGTCGCCTTGCAACAGTCCTCCACCCAAGTGAACGAAGACGAAGTCGCCATACTCCGAGAGAACCCCTCAACATGGGGCTGCTACTCGGTCCTCAACGTCCTGTACTCCCTCATCCAACGCTCCCAGATCAGCGAACAACTCGCAGCAACGAAACGCGGCGAGGATCCCAGTGCCTATAAGGGAGAGTATGGCGGTCGGCCACTCTATCAAATGCTAGGCTACTTCTCCATCCTCGGCCTCCTTCGAGTTCACTGCCTGCTCGGAGACTTCAGTCTCGCCCTGAAGACAATCGACGACATCGAGCTGAACAAACGCGCAATGTTCGCCCGCGTCATGGCAGCGAACTTCAGCACATACTACCACGTAGGTTTCAGCTACATGATGATGCACCGCTACGCCGACGCATTACGGAATTTCAACCACATCCTCGTCTACGTCAGCCGGACGAAGAACTTCCAGAAGAACCAGCAGTACGACAGCATCACCAAGAAAAACGACCAGATGTACGCTCTCGTAGCCATCTGCGTGGCGTTCCACCCAACACGTCTAGATGACACGATCCACACAGCTCTCCGGGAGAAGTACGGCGAGCAGCTAACGCGTATGCAGCGCGGTGGCCCTGAAGCGCTGCCAATCTTCGAGGAGCTCTTCCGTGCCGCGTGCCCTCGCTTCATTTCGCCAACGCCTCCAGACTTCGACAACCCATCCGCGAACATCGATCCCGTGGAACACCACCTTGTGATCTTCATGGAAGAAGTGAAGACGAACATGTTCGCACCCACAGTCCGGTCATACCTCAAGCTGTACACGACCATGGATCTCACGAAGCTCGCTGGTTTCTTGGAGGTCGACTCAGAGACGCTTCGAGGCTGGCTGCTGGTTAACAAGCAGCGGTCACGGCAGATCAGGCACTCTGGTGAGGGTGGATTGCTAGAGGGTGAGATGGTGAACTCCGGGGATCTGGACTATGCTATGGAGGGTGATCTGATCCATGTCAGCGAGGCGAAGGTCGGGCGAAAACTTGTCGATTGGTATCTGAGAAATCTGGCGAGGACATACTAGGCCTCCGTCGATGGTGCAGCACTCTAAAGGCCGAGACCGATGCTCCGAGCGCGGTGACATGGGGAGCGATGGCGTCTGGCGATCAATGCCGGGAAGGTAATGAAATCATTTGCGTGGGTGGGCTGGTAGTGCGAACAGTGCGATGCACCAAAATCGCAAGCTCGCGAGTATGACTGTCTAACCAAAAAGCATAAGAGGGGTGTGTCCAAACATGGAGATTTCTCACGGGACTGCAGACTTGCAAAGGCATTGATGCGCCGAAGTCGCACGGATCTGCGTACATGCACAGCAACGCAGCGCTACATTGCGTTTCTGAGACCCGAGGGACGGGATAATGCAGCGATTCTCCGTGCAGGAAAATTAAGCTTCATGAACGGCGCTGTCGGGTATCTATATGCTTGCTCTCCCAATGCCCGCTCCAACTCTAAGAAACTCTCACTTCGCCGTACTGTACCCATACTTCGTGAAGGTGACCTGCCATAATGTCAAGCTGTCGCCGATCTTCCTTGACACGCCATCTCGAATACCACTCATCACCCCCTCACAGTCCTCCCCCTCCACCGTCCCTTCCACTTCCCATTCACCTTACTCGCAGTATCGATCCGCTCCAACTTCGGTCCATCCCGCAACTCCCGTCTCCGCACATCAATCAACTCCTGACTCACTCCTCCAAACCCTCCTTTGCGCCTCATAGCACCCTCGATCAAGCCATTGACGTCCGTCAAGCCCCTCGGAAACCTCTGCACCGCGCCAAAGACCTCCATGGAATCTTGCAGCGGCTCGATGATAGGCAGAGAAAGCGAGAAGATGTGCAGCGCGATGCGAAAGAGCGATTTCGAGCCTTCAAAGAAGAGCAGATCCCATGTCCGCAGCACGGACTCGATGGGTAGAGTATTGATGAACAGCGCCATGAACCATGCCGTAGTTGCCAAGCTAATCGTAGGCAACGCCGCGTCCGGACCAGCAGTATTACGGCGATCTTCGGGCGAGCGGTTGGTGAGTTTCGTCCAGACTGCTGGCAAGTAGTCTTTCACCAACGACATGAGGACTGCTATATCGGTGTTGGCCCCCGAGAGGGTCAGGCCGTGGGTGCCGGGGAGGTGGAGAGTGGTGATCTGATTTAGGAGGATGAAAGCTTTCTCTTCGTCGGCGTTTAGGAAGAGGAGGAGTAGCGCGGCAATGAAGTTTAGGGATTGGCAGTAGCCTATACTGGGGTTGTGGAGGGCGAAGACTTGGAGGAGGCGGCGGAGGGAGGCGATGAGAGGGGTTTCTTCGGGAGGTGGACGGCGTTTCTTTTCGTTCGAGAGGTGTTCGCTGCGGGTGTTGAAGTCGCCGGAGGAGTCAGGCTTGAAGCGGATGTTGTCTGGGAAGGTGCGATGGAGATCGCGCTCGATGTGTTCTCTGTCCGTCTCGGAGAGCTTAGTCTCCACCTGGGCGAGTAGTCTTTGGTATTGGCCAGGGTTCTCCTTCAATAGGCCAGGTCCGCCGGCGTAGTAGAACCAGGCTGAGCCGCGCCACTCGGGTGGGATACCTTTGCGAACGTAGCGTTTGACCTTCTCACTTTTGATGGGAAAGCGAATCGGATTATGTGTCGTCAGACCATACGAGCGCATCAGTACATCCCACTTCTTCCGTCGGCGCGTCAGATGATCCGTGTAGCCAGCATTCCAGGCGTCATACTGGTCGAGCGTGATGTAGTGCGACGCCTTCTTGAAGCCATATCGATCGCGAGGGACCGGCCCAGAAGCAGTCATCGGTGAGCTGGGACTGCGATTTCCTGGTGATGAAGCTAGTGCTGGCAGCCAGAGACCATTCGTACGCAGGGGAGTCTCAGGCGCATCGTCTCGGCTGTTGACGAGATGCAGAGCGTGGAATGTAGTAGTGACGATCTTGTCGACAACTTTGGATGATTCAGAGGGAGGCTCTGGTGGCGGTGCCTTAAAGCGATCCAGTAGACTAGCGCTCTGACTCCTTCTGTGCGCCCTCTTTCTATCCCATGCCAGTTTCGTCTCCAAGCGCGCCTCCTCAGCAGACGCTCTCCGACTCGTTGGCGCGGGTTCTGGAACTACGAGCTCATCGTCTGCAGCCTCTTCTTCCAGGCTTGGCTTCCTGCTCTCCTCGAAGCCATTCTCGTACATGCGAATGACTTGCTCAACATCCAGGCTTTCACGCATGAGGGTGGTATCCCGAGACTGTGCAGTATACTCGCTCTGCGAACTCGCGCCAGTACGATAGCTCTCCCGATCTGTCGTATTGCTGCTGACATTCGCCAGACTCGAATTGCTCGTCAATGCGGAGCGTAGTGACTGCCTTACGCCCTCCGTGCCCAGATCCTCGTTGGTAATGCCAGGCGTGCCAGGTCCACTTAGCATCTTCTGTATGCTTTTGCTGGACACCCTGCGTCTGAGGCTCCTTAGCCCTCCAGTAAACGACTTCGAGCTCTTCGGTGCCTTCCCTCCAGGCGGCGATCGCGGCGAAGGCAAGGGGGATGATGACGAGCTTCCTTCCTCCCTAGTTGGTAACGGAGGCACCTCTCTCTCATACCCAGCTTTTATTGCAGGCACCTTGAACACCATCTTCGCCCTTTCCGGCCGCGCAGCATATGCATGCTCCGAGCTGGCACTGAAGGGATCCAACTTTGGTACCGGATCAGCAGTCCTTGGGTTGAAGCCTCGTACGTGTGGCATGGGGTCGTGTTCCCCCGTGAAGATTGGCCTGGGTGCACGTCGCCATTGCGCGGACGCCTTCCGCAGGGGTAGATGGGGCTGTGGCAGCGGTGGAGTGGTAGTCGACATGGCTTCAGGCAGCGCTTCGACGAAGGGCGCGCAGCCTTCTTCGAGGTCGTTCTTGCGCGATTGCTCTCGTGACCCACTGTCGTTGTTTGTGGATCACCACCGTGCCGCTTTCAATGGTTCGTCCGGCAAGCGCTCCATCACGCTCTCTTCAGCCCTCCTCGCCCAGTATGTGTTCGACAGACAGTCTGTATAAATCTCGCGGTCCCAATGCGCAAGAAGCAGCCCTGTGCCTTATCAGCGGCAGGTAGTTGGCAGACTCATTTCCGCCCGTTTGCACGCAATTACAAGCTCGTGTTAAGCGACATGTGATATGACCGGGTTCCAGGAACGGACATGCCCGCTGGGAGTAAGCGCGCGGCTGTCGGCATCCGGAGCTGAGTTTCGCCGAACTCTGGGAATAGATCGAGTCTCGATAGAATCAGATACTTCGAATGGAGAAGTAATCGAGCTCTCACACTTGATCCGTGGTGAAGTGCATGTCTGCTCACATTCGCACATCCTCAGTCTGCTCTGACGGGCCTAAGCTTTCACACCGTTGGCATGTTCATCGGTACCTGCACGTTGTAGGAAGCCATGCTCAAGTAATTGCATCTGTGTGTAGCTATGTGTTCTACCCAGACGCCGTACGCATCGCTAGTGGCATGTGCAAGTACATATGTACACCGTCGTCTCCCACCCATGCCATGTACACCTACACTCTCGCACCGACTCATACATGCCCTCAACCCTTCGCATACCGTCCAACCCACTCCCGCGCAACCTTCTCCCACTCTGGCTTCCTCTGCCTGTACTGCTCCGCAATTCCTGCTTCCACCGCATCATCGGGCTGCGGCGCAGCCAACACACCCCTCACTAATCCCAGCACCTCCTTGATCTTATTTGGTGGCTTCCACTCATCCGGCCGCAGCATCCCGAGGCACATGGCGCCGCGCTCATCGTTCGAGACGTTTGGGTGGTAGATCTTCGTTTTGAAAGAGATTGAAGGTGGCTTGAAGGGGTAGTCTTTGGGTAGCGTGAGAGCGAGAAGGAACGTGCCGCCCTAGATCTTGTCAGCTGAAGTGGCTCCAACTTCCACCGAGATAAGGCTATCTTACAGCGTAGACCGTTTCCGAGGGACCGGTCATAGTGATCTCCCAATTGAGGTAGTCGCTCTCATTGGGAAGTCTGATGGTGCAGCCGGGCGGTGGAGTGCTGGTGCATTCGGCCAACTCCTACGAGAGCGTCAGTGATGCCAGCGCTTATCAGCGATATTGCTCAGGTACTGACCTTCATGATGCGCTTATTGCTAGCCATGGTAGCTGATTGCTCTCCGGCTTCAAGGAAAGTGTGAGCCGGTGCAGAACGTAAGAGTGCAGGTAGAAGAAGAGAAAGTTAATGAGACGGGTCAAATGAGATCGATTTCGATCGCGATACTCACGTTGTCGCACAGAAGCAAACCAAGTGAGAGATGGTATTACAAGTGATGCAGGGCGAAGTCGAGTCAGCCTTGTGCGGCATTCGCTGCGGACTTGCCTTGACGACTCGGCTGTGTCGTTCTTACCTGATTTAAAGTTGTGTTGCCTCTCGGAACGAGTTCCGGCTTCCGGCTTGAACACGGACCGCTCCCGGCAAATCGTAACTTCGCCCAGTCTGCGTCAACGCTCGAGGACCTCATCCTTAAGTTTACCATTCCTTTGTCAAGGTCTTCACAACAGCCATGTCGCTCCACAGTGCCCGCGATAGAGCGCTGCAGCACTTTGCGACGTGTCCAAGCAAGTCCAGCGGCTCTTGAGTGCAGTATCACATGCATGTCATCGCTGCCGCAATCGCACCAGGAAGAGCATCACCAATCGTCTGAGACATACGGGGATGCCTATGTGCAGTATGTTCTATGTTCTATATCACGGACAATCGCGCGCAACTTTGTCACGCGCGACCCTAAAAGCAAACAAAGGAGTGACTAAATGTCAAGATCATAGCTGCCGCTACCGCTCACATCTCCACGGCCGCGCTCGGCACCACTTGGGTCACGCTACCTAGTTCCCCTCACACGATCACAAAGTTCTGTCGAGGAAGCTCGTAATCACTTCATATGCTCCGGTTGCGTTCCGATGGAAGTTCAGATGATGACTAGCCTCCGGCTGCAAGTATGCGACGAACGGCTTCGCGTTCTTGTAGTAAGTCTTGGCCGGCTCGTCGAAAACGCCTGGACAGTAGCCATCGCAAACGATGTAGTCGGTCTCGGCCGTTATGGCCAGCGCGGCGCCAGTGAAGCTCGAGGTGTCGGGGACAGTGGCAAAGGTAAGAAATTCGCCGATGCTGAAGGCTTCCTTGGTCGACTCGACGTAGGCTACCGCGTTGGTGTCGTAGTAGGGATATTTGAAATAGCTGTGAAGCTCAGTCAGCTAATGCAGTCGCTGTGGAGAGGGTAATGAGCCTCTAAGCTTACTTCTCGACCAGCGCGTACTTATCCACCCAGGTCAAGTAGCCAGTATCCAGCAGGCCGAACCTCTGAGCGTTCGACAGAGCTGCAACTCGCGGCACAAACGAGCGCAGCAGACCATTGCCATTGACGCCCGCAGCGAGATTCGCGCCGAAAGCAGTCAGCACCACAGCATCGGCGATGTCGGGAGTCGCGGCGATGGTGTTATGGGTGATGTAGCTTCCGAACGAGAAGCCCATGAGGACGAGCTTGGAGGGCTTGCCAACAGTGCTGGTATACTGGCCAGTGCGGACAGCTGCGGCGAGTTGCTGGAGGACAGCCACGCCAGTGCTGAGCTGAGTCACGTAGCCGGACGCCCTGTCATGGCAGTCAATACAGTTCCCAAAGAGAGAGGAAGATGGATGCCATACTTCGACGACTCTCCACACCCAACACGATCATAGAAGAACACCGAATACCCAGCCTCAACAGCGTATTGCACGAAATTATACTGATCAGGACTATAAGCTGAGTTCCAGTGAGCTCTCCCGGGTCCAATGCCATGGGTAGCCAGAATTACAGTCATCTCCTTCCCATCTGGCTTGCGAGGCGTGCAGAACGACGCAGCAACGGTATAATCCGCTGTCTCATGCACAGTCCCGTTCACGATGCTAGGGAAGCTAGCAGTAGGACGGGTCGTGAAGTCTGCCCACGATTGCTCGAGGGCGTAATTGTCGGGCCACTGGCTGAAGTTGAAGTTGACGCGATCGTAGGAGATGCTGATGGGAACTGTGTACTCGACGCAGTGGGCGTTGGCTGGGTAGTAGGGCTGTGTCAGAGCTGGGGTGGTATTATTGGTGCCGCTCTGGCCGTAGCCGGCTCCGGGTGGGCAAGCTGCTGCATCGACGCCGAGAGCGCAGAGGACGGCGGTGGCGATGGCCATGGTGGTGAGGGAGGACATGTTCATAGAAAAGCTGGTGCTTCGCGATCGAGCAGGCGGCTATCCTAGAAGTGCTAAAGAAAAATGAAGCTGGGTTGATGAAGATGGAATAGAAGGCGAATACTTCGCGGACTCTTATAGTCGACATGATGTGGTTTGAGCTGCTTGCATCACTTTGAGTTGAGGGTCCTTGCATCTGGTCTTCAATCTCGTCTCACTCTGCACGACATAGCAGCGACCTATTGCGTCGGTCGAAGGATTGCGCGAGATATCCATTTCGTGGAATGAGACTACTCAAGTGCTGTCCGCCGAAGTGCTGACAGCTCAGCTTCCAAGGCTGTGCCCTGTGCAAAGTTGTGGACGATGTTACTTGATCAACGCAGGAGACGCCAAGGTGTGTGTAGGGAGTGGCTTATCTGTCAGTGCATGGTATACACTCGGATCATGCGTCGCGACTTCAGCTCTGACCAGATACGGAAGCATTGCTCGAGCTGAGCATGTCATACACGGTGGCGCGACATGATCTGCTGGCTGGAAGACCATGCACCGCCATATGTGCTTATTCATTTGTCATAGCATCGAACCACGGTCGCCTGCATTCCAGGACATCTTAAAAATCATGGGTAAGGAGATGATGGCGCATTCGCCTCCATTCGGCCTGAGCATCCCACAGTGATGGAGTCCGAACACTTGCAGGAGTAACAACGCAGATTCGTAGGGGAGCTGTCGAGGGGTGGCAGCAAAGAAGTGCATGTGTGCAATCGTGCTGTCGATTTATGACATTTGATCTCATTTCGCCAACAGCCCGTACTGATTACATGCTTCTGCGACGCGCACTCGCGATGGAGCGCTGCTGATAAAGGGTGCATTGAGAGACATCTCTCGTTCCTCCGTCGAAGTAGGCACTGATTCACCGCTCACTCGTTTGCTACCAAAGTGCTCCGCCGATACAACCAGACCGATATGAACATCCTCTGCGGCGCAGACGCCGGAGGGGACTAGGACGATATCAGCCTCATGGATGTATCGACCAGATCCTCTCTGCCTTCTTCCACCCTCCCTGCGCGGCATACCAGAAACAATGCGCGCTGCCAACGGCATCATTGGATGTAAGGTCCGGGTTTCGTGACCAGCACACAGCCGACACAGCTGCTTCCGGGACAACCGTATCAGGAGCTTGCCCGTACCCCCGATCGCCCTGTGAAGCTCGGCGCAGATGCTCAATCGTAGACATCCATAGAGGTTCCTCAATGAGGATCAGGCCAGCGAGACCCAATGGGAAGAGCCAGAACAGAGCGCGCTCTTGATGATGCTGAATGTGCTGCAGTTGGTACTCAAAGGTGCGCACGATCTGTATGGCGACAGCGCGAAGACCCAGACCGCGCGCTATCATGGGAACGTCGGGTAGGGGGTTCCGATTATCCGAAATCAGCATCTCATGCCACCTTGCTTCCCGTACTTCCCAAGAAGCCAAGTCGGGCACGACAAGGGACTTTGACAGACTAAGAAGACAGATGAGGATTGCGCTGTGGAGAGAGAATTCAGCCGAACGTTCAAAGCTCTCGTAGACAAGAAAGCTCTCCGCTTCAGGAGGAAGCTCATCCCGTGTGAAAGCATGAGTTTTAGTGCGAGGCACATCCTTCGTGGGCTTCGGAAATGCAGCATCCCACCGCCGTCGCCAAACTTCTAGTTCTCCAAGGCTGTGTTGAATGCGCCGTTGGAGAGATTGTCTTAGCCCGGTTCGCTTGCTGAGCTGAGCTTCCAGTGGGGTCATGTCTTCTAGTATGCCCGGTATGGCAGTGAGAATATCAACAAGTCGGTCCTGCCCGTTGGAGACCTCTTCTGACGTCCACGCCTTATGCAGCCACACGTCTTCCTCAAGGAAAGTACGTTTTCGCGAAATAATGCCAGTGAGAATCAGCATACATCGGCATGACGAGAACGCTTTAGCCAAACGAGAATCTTGATACGGCTCCGGACCAGTAGTTTGCAGCAGTGCTACCATGCCTTCCAGGTGTATGTCGAATTCTTGCTGCGACTGCTGGGAGTTGGCCGTATATGACATGAGTAGCATCGGGACAAGCAGAGCGTCAACAGACTTGGACGTCGCTAGCTGTGAGCGTACCTCACGCAGCACCCGGCCATAGCTAACGACACCTTCGAGCTCAATATGACGCTGGCCATGCCGCCTGCCGAACGCACATCTCGAGAGTGCAGCACAGGCAACTTTGGCAAGACAACCTAAGTGGCCAGTCGCTGACTCCTGCAGCCAAGGGTAGCCAAAGGACGACCAGACGGAGTGGTCGAGTAGCAAGGCGAGGGACATGGCATCCTTGAACGCCACTAGGCTCATAGTGGGTGGTACGACGATTACACAAGATTCATGCGTTGCGAAATCACTGCCATACCCTTGACTCGAAGTTCTCGGGCTCCTTTGCTGTGTGCGTGGCAGTGCCACAAGGTCGATGTGGTAATCTCCGCCGTGTATAGTGCCATGTTTCTTCGATACGCGTCGTTTATGGTTTGCAGGAATAGGCACACTCAGTTGCCCAGCTTCGTTTGGTGTGGCAATACGCACGTCGAGCTCTCTGCGATACCCTTTCACGCGTGTCAGTCACGTACGGCAGAACTGGCTGCAGCATACAGGCAACACCCACCTGCACATGAGTAGCCCGCCTTGACGCACCTCGCGCAATCTGGCTTCGCCTCGTCTGCCGATTAGCATGGTCAGTAAGGTTCGCTTTCTTGCCACAACCGAAACCAAGCTCATAACTTACCGCATTTGACTCTTCGCGTTTTGCACGTCTTGCAGCCTTTACTCCTACCTGCGACTCCGACCATTCTGACTCACCGCATTGCCTACATATCTAGGGCGCGAACGAGAAGATTCTTATGATACGATGCTGGCTACCAAATCGGACTCACAGCGCAAGCGAGCTGAGGTCTAAGCGATGCTTCAGCGCTGTTATCATCGCCATGTAGCCGCATTCGCCGCATATGCCTACGAACAGCTGTGGCGTGTTGCAATTAATACATATCAAATCAACGGCGCGATCATTCGAGGAGTGCAAGCTGAAGTCCAAGGGCTGTAGCTGTGCAACCGCCGGGCCGACTCTAGATCCGATGCACCTCGCGCAATGCCACTAGATGCAGCAGTCCCGCCGGCGAGTGATCCAACAGCGCGTGGCGTAAAGTCGAGGCACGTTCAGCAGAGTGCTTGCAATTCTGATATGAAGAGCCAGCGCAGCAGTAGCACGTTCGCGTACATACAATATCTGTGGACTGCTGCGCGTTTCCAACCACGACATGCGCGTCAGCACCCTACAACTTCGCACCAGCCATTCCTCGCCACCCCCATTGCTCTGCTATCATCTCGGCGCATCGCTCGCCAATACCAAGCACCGTCAACATCGGATTGATGGTCGGCATCTCCGGGAACACGCCCGCATCGGCAATCCTCACCCCGTTCAGTCCCCGAATCTTCAGATTCGAGTCTACGACTGCCATACTGTCTTTGCTCACATCACCCATCTTCGTCGTGCCGGCTGGATGGTAGACTGTGTGTGCAACCTTCCTGCCGTACTCTGACAACGCTTCGTCCGTCGTGATGCCAGGTCCTGGCGCGATCTCGCGCTTCAGCCATGAGGAGAACGGCGCCTGCTTTGCGATCTCTCGTGCCGCTTTCAGACCAGCGACAATGGTGGCCGCGTCATATCCCTCGGGATCGGTGAAGTAGCGGAAGTCCAACGCAGGCTTGACACTCGGATCAGCGCTCACCAGGTAGAGCTTTCCCTTGGAGCGTGGTCGCGGGATGTTGGGTGTCATGCAGAACGCATCGACGGGTGTGTCGTAGCCAAGGCGACTCGTGTTCATCGAGAATGGGATTTGGTAGCAGTGCATCATGATGTCTGCAATGTTGCCATCAGAGCCAGCAGCATTTGGTACCTCACGGCGCAGGAAAATACCAGCGTCTGAGTCCATTGTAGTTTGGCCTGTGGGCACGGGCTTATTCAGCTCCCACATAATGATACTTTCGGGATGGTCGAGCAGATTCTCGCCTACACCTGGAAGATCGTAAAGGACGGGAATATTGAGCGATCGAAGTTGAGCTGCTGGACCGAGACCAGAAAGGAGCATGAGACGGGGCGTGTCTACTGCGCCCGCGCAGAGAATCGTTTCGCACTTGGAGCGCAATGTGAGGTGCTCGCCGGATTCGAGAGTAATGTCCACGCCTGTGACTGTCTTGCCGGACAAGTTGAGGCGGGACACCCATGTATTCGTCAGAATGGTAAGATTCGGTCGTTCCTCCTCCCCTCGCAGGATTGGGTGAATGTACGCCACGCTTGCACTTGACCGTCGCCCATCATCTGGGTTGTACGAGACATTGAAGAAGCCCACACATGGCTTCAGCGCGCCCTTCTGCTTGATCTCTTGGTTGTAATCCTCCACGAAGGGGATGTCCAATGCCGAACTGCAGCTCTTCACCCAGTCAAGGCACAGCTGGTTGCGGTGATTCTTGTGTACCGGCTGTACAGTGTTGCGCAGGTTATCCAACACGCGCATGAACGTCTTGAAAGTCCACCCTTTACATCCTTGCGCCTCCCACCGTTGGCAGTCGTACTCGAAAGGACGGAAGGAGATGAGTGTGTTGTGGCTACTGCAGCCTCCCAAGACTTTCGCCCTCGAGTGCCGGATGTTCGAGTTGCCCATAGGCTGTTCAGTCGTCGGATAGTCGTAGTCAAGCTCGCCTCCGAGTAAGTTCAGCCAGTCTTTCAGAAGGAGCACGCGATCATCCATGAAGTCCGACGGTCCGGCCTCGATGAGCAAGACCTTCTTGTTCGGCAAGTAGTCGGACAGGCGGGACGCGATCACGCATCCTGCTGTACCACCACCGACTATGACAAAGTCAAAGCTGTCCACATCGCTCGGCGAGAGCTGTTTGGTGGTCATCTTGAGCGAATGTTAAGTGATCTACCAGTAATACCCAACCGAGTGATAGTTGCTCTAGTGCAAAACAAGATCAAGATATGAACAACAATAGAGGGAGAGAGGAAAGGCTTCGACAGTAGAAAGAGAAGTGAAGTCAAATAGACGCCTTCGAGCTCGAGGAAATACTTCGCGGTAATCGATCTGCAAGGCAAAGCTCCCCACTCGATCGCCCAGACGTAGGCATTGTATGTGCCGACGCTGAGCGATCCATCAGTCTCGTGCCCGGACCAAGCGGCATCCTGTGAGGAACCTCCGCCACCAATAGATACCGAAGTCTTCCAGGGTGCGGTGAAAATGTCGATGGAGTGATGTCGGCGACTCTTCCGCGCCCTTCTTGTCGTGCAGAATCTTCAGCCCTGTCGTGATATCGGTAACTGCCGGACGCCGATTTCACTAGCGCCACGAGGTCCGTCTTCTCTGCTTCTAGAAGCTTTACCCAACTGCGACAATGTCAACGACAACGGCACGCATCACAGGACTTGCGACTCCGTGCTGTTGCTCGAGGTGAAACGCCATCGCTACAGTCAAGAAACACATGATCTTCGAATAATGTGGACTCGTGACAGAAGGGAGGCACCCTGAGATAGAGTTTATCTTGGCAATCGAGCTCCGGTGCCGAACTGTTCTCCTCAGAAGGGACAGTCCAGCCGAGAGCTCGTGGACCTCTGGAGAGGCGAATTGAGTACTCGCCAATGTTGATCACGGAATTACCAGTACACATTGTTTTCCTCAGTAGAATGCCTTGAATCTAAAGGTTGGGCTTCGATTCTATCTGCCGTCCACATCGTTTAGTCGCGGCCAAGGCGCATCCTTTCAACGTCTCGTATGAGTACACTCTCAGCAGGAAACGATAGCAGTAGCTTGTCGAGATAGCCTTGGAGACTCGACACAGCAGTCATGGGCACGCAAGGCCAGCAGATGGAGCAGCAGCCTCTTTACATAGTTGGCAAGCGTCACACGACAACAAAGACGTTCCAGTCCATCGACCCTTCGACCAACCAACCTATCACATCTGTCTGCACAGCCGATCGTGAAGCCGTGGATCTTGCTGTCAAAGCTGGCCGGACAGCATTCTCTCAGTGGTCTGCGACCTCGCCAGTGGAGAGATCTCGCATTTTGCTGAAGGCAGCATCGATACTCCGTGCCCGGAACGATGAACTTGCTACTCTCGAGACCCGCGATACAGGCAAGCCATTTTCAGAGACCAGCACAGTCGATGTGATCACGGGCGTAGATGTTCTGGAGTACTACGCTCATCTGATTGCTTCTGGAGGTTTGGACGGTGAGACAACTCAGCTCCGGCCAGACGCCTGGGTGTACACCACAAAGTCACCTTTGGGAGTTTGCGCAGGCATAGGCGCCTGGAATTATCCCATCCAGATCGCGCTCTGGAAGTCTGCACCATGTCTCGCAGCAGGCAATTGCATGGTCTACAAGCCTTCGGAGTTCACACCACTACACGCCCTGCAATTGGCCGAGATCTACACAGAAGCCGGTGTCCCACCAGGCGTCTTCAACGTCGTGCAAGGTGCTGGCGATGTAGGAGCGATGCTCACTTCTCATCCAGGAATAGCCAAAGTTTCATTCACTGGCCAAGTCTCCACTGGCTCCAGGGTCGCCGCATCTGCGGCAGCAGGCATGAAGTATGTCACGATGGAGCTTGGTGGCAAATCGCCTTGCATCATTCTGCCAGACGCAGACCTAGATTCAGCTGTAGATGGTGCAATGATGGCGAACTTCTTCTCCACCGGGCAAGTCTGCACAAATGGCACACGAGTATTCGTTCCAGACACACTGCTTGCCGCATTCGAGAAGCGACTACTAACCAAGATGCCCTTAGTCCGAGGAGGACCTGTCATGGACCCATCAACGAACTTTGGCCCCCTAGTATCGCGTCCTCATTTCGATAAAGTAGATTCCTACATCCGCCACGGTATCGAGACCGACTGCGCCAAGCTGCTTTACGGTGGTCTCGGCGCACCGACTCTGCCTTCAGGCACAGACCCAGCAGGGAACTGGATCAAACCCACAATCTTCACGAACTGCACAGACAGCATGCGAATAACCCGCGAAGAGATCTTCGGCCCCGTGATGACTATCCTGCCGTACTCCACCTCGTCTCCGAAGTACCTCGACACCTTGATTGCGAGAGCAAACAACACGACCATGGGCCTAGCGGCTGGCGTCTTCACCAAGGACATCAATCTTGCGCATAGCGTGATGGCGAGGATCGAGGCAGGGATCTGCTGGA
>KZ111151.1:818316-829293 GCA_002077045.2 Rachicladosporium sp. CCFEE 5018
TGCGAACGTAGCGTTTGACCTTCTCACTTTTGATGGGAAAGCGAATCGGATTATGTGTCGTCAGACCATACGAGCGCATCAGTACATCCCACTTCTTCCGCCGGCGCGTCAGATGATCCGTGTAGCCAGCATTCCAGGCGTCGTATTCGTCGACCGTGATGTAGTGCGACGCCTTCTTGAAGCCATATCGATCGCGAGGGACCGGCCCAGAAGCAGTCATCGGTGAGCTGGGACTGCGATTTCCTGGTGATGAAGCTAGTGCTGGCAGCCAGAGACCATTCGTACGCAGGGGAGTCTCAGGCGCATCGTCTCGGCTGTTGACGAGATGCAGGGCGTGGAATGTAGTAGTGACGATCTTGTCGACAACTTTGGGTGATTCAGAGGGAGGCTCTGGTGGCGGTGCTTTAAAGCGATCCAGTAGACTAGCGCTCTGACTCCTTCTGTGCGCCCTCTTTCTATCCCATGCCAGTTTCGTCTCCAAGCGCGCCTCCTCAGCAGACGCTCTCCGACTCGTTGGCGCGGGTTCCGGAACTACAAGCTCATCTTCTGCAGCCTCTTCTTCCAGGCTTGGCTTCCTGCTCTCCTCGAAGCCATTCTCGTACATGCGAATGACTTGCTCAACATCCAGGCTTTCACGCATGAGGGTGGTATCCCGAGACTGTGCAGTATACTCGCTCTGCGAACTCGCGCCAGTACGATAGCTCTCCCGATCTGTCGTGTTGCTGCTGACATTCGCCAGACTCGAATTGCTCGTCAATGCGGAGCGTAGTGACTGCCTTACGCCCTCCGTGCCCAGATCTTCGTTGGTAATACCAGGCGTGCCAGGTCCACTTAGCGTCCTCTGTATGCTTTTGCTGGACACCCTGCGTCTGAGGCTTTTTAGCCCTCCAGTAAACGACTTCGAGCTCTTCGGTGCCTTCCCTCCAGGCGGCGATCGCGGCGAAGGCAAGGGGGACGATGACGAGCTTCCTTCCTCCCTAGTTGGTAACGGAGGCACCTCTCTCTCATACCCAGCTTTCATTGCAGGCACCTTGAACACCATCTTCGCCCTTTCCGGCCGCGCAGCATATGCATGCTCCGAGCTGGCACTGAAGGGGTCCAACTTTGGTACCGGATCAGCAGTCCTTGGGTTGAAGCCTCGTACGTGTGGCATGGGGTCGTGTTCCCCCGTGAAGATTGGCCTGGGTGCACGTCGCCATTGCGCGGACGCCTTCCGCAGGGGTAGATGGGGTTGTGGCAGCGGTGGTGTGGTAGTCGACATGGCTTCGGGCAGCGCTTCGACGAGGGTCGCGCAGCCTTCTTCGAGGTCGATCTTGCGCAATTGTGCTCGTGACCCACAGTCGTCGGTTGTGGATCACCACCGTGCCGCTCTCAATCGTTCCTCCGGCCAGCACTCCATTACGCTCTCGTAAGTCCTCCTGGTCCGGAATGTGTCCGACAGACTGTTAACTTGAGTCCCGCGCACCCAATGCGCAAGAAGCAGCCCTGTGCCTTATCAGCGGCAGGTAGTTGGCAGACTCATTTCCGCCCGTTTGCACGCAATTACAAGCTCGTGTTAAGCGACATGTGATATGACCGGGTTCTAGGAACGGACATGCCCGCTGGGAGTAAGCGCGCGGCTGTCGGGATCCGGAGCTAAATTCCACCGAGCTCTGTGAATAGATCGAGTGTCGTTAGAACATACTGTGAGTCGAGACGGATTGAGTACTCACACACAGCCCGTGGCAATGTGCATATCTGCTCACCCTCGCACATCTGCAGTCTGCTATGACGGGCCTAAGCTTTCACATCGTTGGCATACGGTCGGTACCGGCACCCTGCAAGTAGCCATGCTCGAGCAATTGCATCTGTATGGAGCTATGGTTTCTCCTCCGACGCCGTACGCATCACTAGTAGAATGTGCAAGTACATATGTACACCGTTGTCTCCGCACCCAGCCATGTACACCCCCGATGCTACCCCCACCATACCTCATCGCATGCTCAACCCTTCGCGTACCTCCCCACCCACTCCTTCGCTACTTTCTCCCACTCCGGCTTCCTCTGCCTGTACTGCTCCGCAATCCCAGCCTCCACTGCGTCATCCGGCTGCGGCGCCGCGAGTACTCCCCTCACCAACCCAAGCACCTCCTTGATCTTATTCGGTGGCTTCCACTCATCTGGTCGTAGCATGCCAAGACACATGGCGCCGCGCTCATCATTCGAGACGTTTGGGTGGTAGATCTTTGTTTTGAAAGAGATTGAGGGAGGCTTGAAGGGGTAGTCTTTGGGAAGCGTGAGTGCCAGGAGGAATGTGCCGCCCTATATTGCTGGTGAGTAGGGACAGTGGGTGTGCTGGGAAAGAAGTAGGGCTTACTTGGTAGACTGTGTCTGAAGGGCCGGTCATGGTGATTTCCCAGTTGAGGTAGTCGCCCTCATTGGGAAGTCTGATGGTGCAGCCGGGTGGTGGGGTGCTGGTGCATTCAGCCAGCTCCTGTGAGAGCGTCAGTACTGCCAGCGCGTGCTGGCGACGCTGATCGGGTACTCGCCTTCATGATGCGCTTGTTGCTAGCCATGATGGCTGATTTGTTCTCCGGCTTGAAGGAAAATGTAAGATGTAGATGTTCAAGTACAAGAGAGAAAGGGAACGAGATGATCTGATGAGATACAGATCGCGATACTCACGTTGTCGCACTGAAGCAAACCAAGTGAGAGATGGTATTACAAGTGATGCAGGGCGAAGTCGAGTCAGCCTTGTGCGGCATTCGCTGCGGACTTGCCTTGACGACTCGGCTGTGTCGTTCTTACTTGATTTAAAGTTGTGTTGCCTCTCGGAACTCGTTCCGGCTTCCGGCTTGAGCGCGGACCGTTCCCGGCAAATCGACTTCGCCAAGTCTACGGAGTACGACGGCGTGCTGTAAGTGAGGGACAATGCCATCAGGTACATCGACATGCACTTGCTGTATCATTACCATCATACGCAGTCCATTAAGCTATCAAGAGAGTGACTTAACCGAAACCCACCATCGCCGCTCTTCCCAACAATCGACCACCTAGCACGAACCTTTCCTCATCAGCAGTGTACACAGTCACACATTCGCGTCCAAGAAGCCAGTAATAACACCATAGGCCCCCGTAGCATTCCGATGGAAGTTCAGATGATGGCTCGCCTCCGGCTGCAGATACGCAACGAAGGGCTTCGTGTTCCTGTAGTAAGTCTTCGCTGGCTCATCGAAGACACCCGGGCAGTAGCCATCGCAGACGATGTAGTCCGTCTCGGCCGTGATGGCTAAAGCTGCACCGGTGAAGTTCGAGGAGCTGGGGACGGTGGCAAAGGTGAGGAATTCGCCAATGCTGAAGGCTTCTTTGGTCGCCTCGACGTAGGCGACTGCATCGGTGTCGTAGTAGGGGTATTTAAAGTAGCTGCGAGTGCATGTCAGCTAGTGTGTTCGCGGTGAGGTGAGTAATGAGAGCGGTGGCTTACTTCTCGATTAGCGCGTACTTGTCTACCCATGTCAAGTAGCCAGTATCAAGGAGCCCGAACCTCTGAGCGTTCGACAGGGCCGCCACACGAGGCACGAATGATCGCAGCAGACCGTTGCCATTGACACCGACCGTGAGGTTGGCGCCGAACGCAGTCAACACCACAGCATCGGCGATGTCTGGAGTGGCAGCGATGGTATTGTGGGTGATGTAGCTTCCAAATGAGAAGCCTATCAGGACCAGCTTAGACGGCTTGCCAACAGTGCCTGTGTACTGTCCAGTGCGGACAGCAGCAGCAAGTTGCTGGAGGACGGCGACACCGGTACTAAGCTGGGTCACGTAGCCGGACTCCCTGGCATCGCAGTCAGTACAATCGTCCCGAAGAGAGAGGAAGATGGATGCTATACTTGGACGACTCTCCACAACCAACACGATCATAGAAGAACACCGAGTATCCAGCCTCAACAGCGTACTGAACGAAATTGTACTGATCAGGACTATAAGCCGAGTTCCAGTGCGCTCTGCCAGGACCTATCCCATGCGTGGCCAAAAGGACAGTCTTCTCCTTCCCATACAACTTTCTTGGGCGTGCAGAACGACGCAGCAACAGTATAGCTCGCAGTCTCATGTACAGTCCCGTTTACGATACCCGGAAAGCCGGCGGTCGGGCGGGTAGTGAAGTCCGCCAAAGTCTGCTCAAGAGCATAGTTATCGAGCCACTGGCTGAAGTTGAAGTTGACGCGATCGTATGAGACGCTGATCGGGACGGTGTACTCGACGCAGTGGGCGTTGGCTGGGTAGTAGGGTTGTGTCAGAGCTGGGGTGGTGGTATTGGTGCCGCTCTGGCCGTAGCCGGCTCCGGGTGGGCAAGCTGCTGCATCGACGCCGAGAGCGCAGAGGATGGCGGTGGTGATAGCCATGGTGCTTAAGGCCGACATGGTCGTAAGGGTGCTGACGCTTCACGGTTGCGTAGGCGAACTCTGTCGAGATACTGGTGGAGTAAGACAGTTGACTTGATAAAGATTGAGTGTGTGAGCGTGTAGTTTCGTGGACTCTTATACTTACCATGAGGTGATTCGGAACAGCTCGCATTATCTTGAGCTGAAGATTCTTCGCATCTCGACTCCAATTTTGTCTTACTCTAGCTCGACGTTGCAGCGACCCAATGCTTCCATCGAAGGATTGCGCGAGATATCCATCTCGTGGAATGAGACTATTCGAGTGCTGTCCGCCGAAGTGCTGACAGCTCAGCTTGCAAGGCTGTGCCCTGTGCCAGGTCGCAGATGGTGTTATCTGATCAATGCAGAAGACGCCAAGATGTATGTAGGGGAGTGGCTTATTTGTCAGTGCATGGTATACACTCGGATTATGTGTCGCGACTTCAGCTCTGTCCAGATTCGGAAGCATTGCTCGAGCTGAGCATGCCATACACAGCGCTGTACGCAGTGGTATGAGAAGCGCGATATTACCTCCTGGATCGAAGACCATGCACCGCCATATGTGCTTATGCGTCATTTGTCATAGCATTGGACCACGATGGCCTACGTTCCAGCCCATTCGTAACACCTGGAAAGGGAAAAATGACACCTTCGACTTCACTTGGCCTAATCATCGCAGAGCAATAGATCCCGAATACTTGCAGAGGTAGCGATGCAAAGTCGTTGTGCGGCTGTCGAGGGTTGGCAGTAAGATTCGCGCCTGTGCAAATGTATTCTCGACTTATTACGATCAACCTGACTTCTCTAAAAGCTCGCACTGATTACATACTTTCGTAATGCGCACTCGTGATGGAGCGCTGCTTGAAAACGCTCCATTGAGAGTCATCTCTCGTCTTTCCGTCGAAATAGGTATTGATCCTACCGCTCACTCTTTTCCTACCACAGTGCTCCGCCGCTACAACCAGACCGATATGAACGTCCTCTGCGGTGTAGACGCTGGAGGAGACTGAGACGATACTAGCCTCATGGATGTATCGACCAGATCCTCTCTGCCTTCTTCCACCCTCCCTGCGCGGCGTACCAGAAACAATGCGCGCTGCCAACGGCTTCATTGGATGTAAGGTCCGGGTTCCGTGACCAGCACACAGCCGACACAGCTGCTTCCGGGACAACCGTATCAGGACCTTGGCCGTACCCCCGATCGCCTTGTGAAGCTCGGCGCAGGTCCTCGATCGTGGACATCCACAGAGGTTCCTCGATGAGGATCAGGCCAGCGAGGCCCCACGGGAAGAGCCAGAATAGAGCGCGCTCTTGATGATGCTGAATGTGCTGCAGTTGGTACTCAAAGGTGCGTACGATCTGTATGGCGACAGCACGAAGACCCAAACCGCGCCCTATTGTGGGAACGTCGGGTAGGGGATTCCAATTGTCGGAGATCAGCATCTCATGCCACCTCGCTTCCCGTACTTCCCAAGAAGCCAAGTCGGGCACGACAATGGACTTTGACAGACTCAGAAGACAGATGAGAATCGCGCTGTGGAGAGAAAATTCAGCCGAACGTTCGAAGCTCTCGTAGACAAGAAGACTTTCCGCTTCGGGAGGAAGCTCACGGCGTGTGAAAGCAGGAGGTTTAGTGCGAGGCACATCTCTCGTGGGCTTCGGAAACGCAGCATCCCACCGCCGTCGCCAAGCTTGTAGTTCTTCAAGGCTCCGTTGAATGCGCCGTTGGAGAGATTGTCTTAGCCCGGCTCGCTTGCTGAGCTGAACTTCCAGCGGGGTCATGTCCTCTAGTATGCCCGGTATGGCAGCGAGAATATCAACAAGTCGGTCCTGCCCGTTGGAGATCTCGTCTGACGTCCACGTCTTGTGCAGCCACACGTCTTCCTCAAGGAAACTATGCTTTCGCGATATAACGCCAGTGAGAATCAGCATACATCGGCATGACGAGAACGCTTTGGCCAAACGAGGATCTTGATACGGCTCCGGACCAGTAGTCTGCAGCAGTGCTATCATGCCTTCCAGGTGTATGTCGAATTCTTGCTGCGACTGCTGGGAGTTGGCCGTGTATGACATGAGTAGCATCAGGACAAGCAAGCCGTCGACAGACTTGGATGTCGCTAGCTGTGACCGTACCTCACGCAGCACCTGGCCATAGCTGACGGCACCTTCGAGCTCAATATGACGCTGGCCATGCCGTCTGCCGAACGCACATCTCGAGAGTGCAGCACAGGCATCTTTGGCAAGAGAACCTAAGTGGCCAGTCGCTGACTCCTGCAGCCAAGGGTAGCCAAAGGACGACCAGACGGAGTGGTCGAGTAGCAAGGCGAGGGACATGGCATCCTTGAACGCCACTAGGCTCATAGTGGGTGGCATGACGTTTCCACGAGTTGCATGCGTTGCAGCATGATTGTCATGTGCTTGGCTTGAGTTTGCTGGGCTGCTGTGCTGTGTACGTGGCAGTGCCACAAGGTCGATATGGCAATCTCCGCCGTGTATAGCGCCATGATTCTTCGACACCCGCCTCCCATGGTTCGCAGGTATGGGCACACTCAGTCTACCAGCTTCGTTCACAGTTGCAATTCGTACGTCAAGGTCTCTGCGGTACCCTATTGCGCGCGTCAGTTACATACGGTAGAGCTGGCCGCAGCACAACGACAGCGCCCACCTGCACATGAGTAGCCCGCCTTGATGCACCTCGCGCAATCTGGCTTGGCCTCGTCTGCCGATTAGCATGATCAGTAAGGTTCGCTGTTCTGCCACTATGGAAAACAAGCTCACAACTTACCGCATTTGACTCTTCGCGTCTTGCACGTCTTGCAGCCTTTACTTCTACCTGCAACTCCGACCATTCTGACTCACCGCATTGCCTACATTTCTAGGGCGCGAACGAAAGACTTTTATGATACGATACTGACAACCAAATCGGGCTCACGGCACAAGCGAGCTGAGGTCTAAGCGATGCTTCAACGCTGTCGGCATCGCCATGTAGCCGCATACGCCCCATATGCCTACGAACAGCTGTGGCGTGACATTCAAGCCGTACTGCGATGATTTGCAATTAGTAAATATCCATCGTCAGCGCGATCACTCCAGGAATACAAGCTGAAGTCCAAGGGCTGTAAATTTGTGCAACCGCCGGGCCGACTCTAGATCCGATGCACCTCGCGCAATGCCACTGAATGCGGCAGTCACACCGACGAGTGATCCAACAGCACGTGGCGTAAAGTCGAGGTACGATCAGCAGAGTGCTTGCAATTTTGATATGAAGGGCGAGCGCAGCAGTAGCAAGTTCGCGTATATACAATGTCTGTGGACTGCTGCGCGTTTCCAACCACGACATGCGCGTCAGCATCCTACAACTTCGCACTAGCCATTCCTCGCCACCCCCATTGCTCTGCTATCATCTCAGCGCATCGCTCGCCAATACCAAGCACCGTCAACATCGGATTGATGGTCGGCATCTCCGGGAACACGCCCGCATCGGCAATCCTCACCCCCTTCAGTCCCCGAATCTTCAGATTCGAGTCTACGACCGCCATACTGTCTTTGCTCACATCACCCATCTTCGTCGTGCCGGCTGGATGGTAGACTGTGTGTGCAACCTTCCTGCCATACTCTGACAGCGCTTCGTCCGTCGTGATGCCAGGTCCTGGCGCGATCTCGCGCTTCAGCCATGACGAGAAAGGCGCTTGCTTGGCAATTTCGCGTGCAGCTTTCAGACCAGCGACAATGGTGGCCGCGTCATATCCCTCGGGATCGGTGAAGTAGCGGAAGTCCAACGCAGGCTTGACACTCGGATCAGCGCTCACTAGGTAGAGCTTTCCCTTGGAGCGTGGTCGCGGGATGTTGGGTGTCATGCAGAACGCATCAACGGGTGTGTCGTAGCCAAGGCGACTCGTGTTCATCGAGAATGGGATTTGGTAGCAGTGCATCATGATATCTGCAATGTTGCCATCTGAGCCAGCAGCATTTGGTACCTCACGGCGCAGGAAGATACCAGCGTCAGAGTCCATTGTAGTTTGGCCTGTGGGCACGGGCTTATTCAGCTCCCACATGATGATACTTTCGGGATGGTCGAGCAGATTCTCGCCTACACCTGGAAGATCGTGAAGGACGGGAATATTGAGCGATTGAAGTTGAGCTGCTGGACCGAGACCAGAAAGGAGCATGAGACGGGGCGTGTCTACTGCGCCCGCGCAGAGAATCGTTTCGCACTTGGAGCGCAATGTGAGGTGCTCGCCGGATTCGAGAGTAATGTCCACGCCTGTGACTGTCTTGCCGGACAAGTTGAGGCGGGACACCCATGTATTCGTCAGAATGGTGAGGTTCGGTCGTTTCTCCTCCCCTCGCAGGATTGGGTGAATGTACGCCACGCTTGCACTTGACCGTCGCCCATCATCTGGGTTGTACGAGACATTGAAGAAGCCCACACATGGCTCCAGCGCGCCCTTCTGCTTGATCTCTTGGTTGTAATCCTCCACGAAGGGGATGTCCAATGCCGAACTGCAGCTCTTCACCCAGTCAAGGCACAGCTGGTTGCGGTGATTCTTGTGTACCGGCTGTACAGTGTTGCGCAGGTTATCCAACACGCGCATGAACGTCTTGAAAGTCCACCCTTTACATCCTTGCGCCTCCCACCGTTGGCAGTCGTACTCGAAAGGACGGAAGGAGATGAGTGTGTTGTGGCTACTGCAACCTCCCAAGACTTTCGCCCTCGAGTGCCGGATGTTCGAGTTGCCCATAGGCTGTTCAGTCGTCGGATAGTCGTAGTCAAGCTCGCCTCCGAGTAAGTTCAGCCAGTCTTTCAGAAGGAGCACGCGATCATCCATGAAGTCCGACGGTCCGGCCTCGATGAGCAAGACCTTCTTGTTCGGCAAGTAGTCGGACAGGCGGGACGCGATCACGCATCCTGCTGTACCACCACCGACTATGACAAAGTCAAAGCTGTCCACATCGCTCGGCGAGAGCTGTTTGGTGGTCATCTTGAGCGAATGTTAAGTGATCTACCAGTAATACCCAACCGAGTGATAGTTGCTCTGGTGCAAAACAAGATATGAACAACAATAGAGGGAGAGAGGAAAGGCTTCGACAGTAGAAAGAGAAGTGAAGTCAAATAGACGCCTTCGAGCTCGAGGAAATACTTCGCGATAATCGATCTGCAAGGCAAAGCTCCCCACTCGATCGCCCAGACGTAGGCATTGTATGTGCCGACGCTGAGCGATCCATCAGTCTCGTGCCCGGACCAAGCGGCATCCTGTGAGGAACCTCCGCCACCAATAGATACCGAAGTCTTCCAGGGTGCGGTGAAAATGTCGATGGAGTGATGTCGGCGACTCTTCCGCGCCCTTCTTGTCGTGCAGAATCTTCAGCCCTGTCGTGATATCGGTAGCTGCCGGACGCCGATTTCACTAGTGCCACGAGGTCCGTCTTCTCTGCTTCTAGAAGCTTTACCCAACTGCGACAATGTCAACGACAACGGCACGCATCACAGGATTTGCGACTCCATGCTGTTGCTCGAGGTGAAACGCCATCGCTACGGTCAAGAAACACATGATCTTCGAATAATGTGGACTCGTGACAGAAGGGAGCCACCCTGAGATAGAGTTTATCTTGGCAATCGAGCTCCGGCGCCGAAGTTTTCTCCTCATTGGGGACAGTCCAGCCGAGAGCTCGTGAACCTTTGGAGAGGCGAACTGAGTACTCGTGAATGGTAGTAATTGAAGCATCAGTACACATCGTCTTCCTCAGTAGAGTCTCTTAAACGTAAAGGTTGGGCTTCGATTCTATCTGCCGTCCACATCGTTTAGTCGCGGCCAAGGCGCATCCTTTCAACGTCTCGTATGAGTACCCTCCCAGCAGGAAACGATAGCAGTAGCTTGTCGAGATAGCCTTGGAGACTCGACACAGCAGTCATGGGCACGCAAGGCCAGCAGATGGAGCAGCAGCCTCTTTACATAGCTGGCAAGCGTCACACGACGACAAAGACGTTTCAGTCCATCGACCCTTCGACCAACCAACCTATCACATCTGTCTGCACAGCCGATCGTGAAGCCGTGGATCTCGCGGTGAAAGCTGGACGAACAGCATTCTCTCAGTGGTCTGCGACCTCGCCAGTGAAGAGATCTCGCATTTTGCTGAAGGCAGCATCGATACTCCGTGCCCGGAACGATGAACTTGCTACTCTCGAGACCCGCGATACAGGCAAGCCATTTTCAGAGACCAGCACAGTCGATGTGATCACGGGCGTAGATGTTCTGGAGTACTACGCTCATCTGATTGCTTCTGGAGGTTTGGACGGTGAGACAACTCAGCTCCGGCCAGACGCCTGGGTGTACACCACAAAGTCACCTTTGGGAGTTTGCGCAGGCATAGGCGCCTGGAATTATCCCATCCAGATCGCGCTCTGGAAGTCTGCACCATGTCTCGCAGCAGGCAACTGCATGGTCTACAAGCCTTCGGAGTTCACACCACTACACGGCCTGCAATTGGCCGAGATCTACACAGAAGCCGGTGTCCCACCAGGCGTCTTCAACGTCGTGCAAGGTGCTGGCGATGTAGGAGCGATGCTCACTTCTCAT
>KZ111151.1:829393-896988 GCA_002077045.2 Rachicladosporium sp. CCFEE 5018
TGCAAGTATTGCGAGGAGAGGAATCAATCTCGGCCATACGTGGTCAACGATCTCAGAATGCTGCGCACGCTGGTACCGCCTGGGGTGTTTCCGCCACCATGCCTGCCCGCATGAGAGCCGCCAGATGCCAAGTTCTTCATGACTCGGCTATGCTCAGTCTGCGAGATTCGAGAGCGCATTCGCGAGAGATGGTTATCGGGAGCTGTGGGTACTGGCCATGGACCACCGCCGCCAGCTCCACCACTAGTAGTGCAAGCTCGGATGTATGCATGGCCTCGAGATACCTGTACCTGTTGCACTCCTCTGCTTGGTCCCACCAATTCCCGGACATGCAGCGACCATCTTGAACAAGACTGGAAAGCTGCGAGAACGACCTTGATGCGTGATGTAAAGAACACTAAGAGATCCTTGCGCGCCATAACGATGAATCCGGCCAATCGTGCTACTCACCTAGCCACAAAGCGTACTATAACCGCCCGAGACATGCTTCATCCGATGCAGACGCTAGCCCAACGCAATGGGCTGCCACGGAACTCGTACATGCAAAGCCGGGCTTGTCGATGCGGAGACGACACCGTGACACCGGGTATGGAGACAGTCTTGCAGTGCATGGCCTGTGAAGGGATCAGAATAATCTCGAGATGGGCTATACTGGCGGGCACGATGCCACCTGCTGTGTTTCCGCCGTTCGCGCTGCCCGGAGTCCCTGCAGGTTATCATATCGCATACTCGGTGACAAATCCTGCGATGTTCGCATTCCATCGTGCAGCAATGTTACCGCGCATCTAGACAGAGTGCTACTGGATCTGGACGAACATGTGCTCCCTTTTCAATGCCCGTGTCTGTCCCGGAGGCATGTTGTAGGCCGCTTTCCAAGCCCGATTGAACATGTCAGTCGGGGCTCAGGTGAAGGGCTGGATTGATGTATGGGTCGCTCTTGCCTGGCGGGATGTCCCGGTTCACTACTAGCGTAATCAACATCAGTCTACCCAATCCTTATCAAATTCCTTAGCCACACCGAGGACATTGTTCGGCCAGTAACAACTCAACTCAACTCATCACACTATCTGCCATCATGGAGGCGTCAATTACGTCTCGAGACTCAGTCGTCTACTTCGACAGGCTCTCCTCGGAGCTGCGAGTCCTCATTTATGCAAACGTTCGCGCGGAAGATTCGATACTCTACTTGCATGCCCAACCAGTACTTGGATCCGACTCGTCTTCTGCGGTGCCTTTCACAGCGCACGTCAGTCCCAGCCCTGGTCTCTGCGGTGTCAACAAAGAGTACCGATCCGAGTATCTCGATCATGTCGTTGGACACTTCCTCAAGCAGCAAGAGACTGTGACAGTCGAAGCTCAGGTGGTCGATCTCGACTTCACGCATATTGCGGCGCTCCTCGCCCACACCAGGATCCAACACCAAGTCCGCATCAATCTTACTTTCACGAAACACTTCGTGCGCACCGCTCTTGACTCAGTGCCTCTGCGCATCTTTCTCGACAGCAAGACTCAGCTTCCCCTTTTCGCCGCGAATGTCTTTGCCTGGCGGATCTGCCAAGTGGGCGACTGCACCAAGACCCTCGACCCAGTAGACGGCCTCAAAGATGTTCTCACGCTCAAAACAGCCCTCAACGACATGGACTGGGCCGATCGCTTTCAGCTACCACCCGACCTCAACGCTCCAATCTACGCCACCTCTGCGTTCAAGAAGCCTTTGTACGTGCAGAATAATCCCGAGAGCTGCGGGACCCTAGATGAGCTGGACGATCCAAGCTCATTGTCGTGGACATTCCGCCATGTGGAGAACAAGCATCAGCCATGTGAGAGCGGTCCAGCGATCGAGACGATGACGCCTGGTATGCAGAAGTACTTGCAGGAATGGCATGAGGTGCTTATGGAGAATTGCGAAGGGCATGGTCTGCCCGTTACGGCTCCTTTGAATGTCCCTGCGTACCCGAGCACCATCAACGGAGTGCCTGCAGCACGACATGGTGGAGCAGTCTACGGAGCCCGCAGTGGCAGTGAGGATCAGGATGTTCATGTCAGCGAATGGGACTTGCAGCAGAGCGCTGATCGGATGGAGCACGAATTGCAAAAGCACGGCGCTGAAGTTGAGGAGTCTGCAGATCCAGATGACGTGAAGGAGGATGAAAGTACCGTCTGCGTGAAGGCAGAGACGGACGAGTGAGCAGTCGTTGTTACAAGTGGGTTCGAGAAGGGAAACGAGATAGAGGTCATCCTGACATTGCGCTACTTCTTGCGACTCGAACATCGTAGTCCACGTCTTACTGTTGCTGTTTCTTCACCGCATGCTATTGCTCTCTCGGCCCTCGTAATGGAGTTTGCTCGCGACACTGTAACTCGCAGCGCCGCTTTGATATTAAAGGTACAATAAAGAGAGCACAATAGGAACCTGGGCAATAGACCTGGAGAGAAACACTTGTCTTTGTCGAGACCCTCTCCGGATGCGGCCATGGCATTACACGATCACGGGGATATATGCAATGGCAGGCGGAGCTCTGATCGTCGTGGCCATTCGCCCCTGGGACGGTATCCGATTCACGCCAACAAAGTCCGAAGCCATGGCAACGGCTCATCAGGCGCCTGCGCCAACCGCGATCATGGTTCCCGACTGCGACGACAAGATTGTCCACCACTTGTACACAAATCCCTGCTCATCACAGCACAACCAACAAAACCCTGTAGTCCCTGGACGTAACTACAAACAATTCTACTGTGAAGCCCAGGAAACACCGCCAGATCATCGTTGGCGAAATCACCATACCCCGGCCCATTCAGTGTGCCTCTATTGTGAGCTTGCAGAACGTGCCTCCACTCATGTCCAAACAAACACCCAGATTATCGAAGGTATTCCGCCCGCTCTCGAGAAGCAGAACGCGACGAACCACTTGACTCGGATGTGCAGGAAGTGCGAGATCCGTGAACAGCTTCTACAACATCGTTATCTGGGGACTCTCGGCACTGTCTTTCCCGGAGCCATGCCGAATGAGCTTTTGATGCGGAATATACGCCAGTCTACGTGTACCTGCTTGTCTCATCTTTTAGGCCCTGTCCGGCCGAAGAAGACAAGATACTGCAAGACTCATCTTCGCAATAGATGGGCTGTCGCTACGCCGCAGTACTCCGGACTGAAATTGAATGTCCAGTTGGCTCGAGGAGCCAGACGACCGGCGGCCGAGCGAGCGGCAAAGGCAATCAAGCACAGCTATGACCGAACACCCAATGGCTTGCCTCGATCCTTAGCCGCTGCCGTTACTCGGTCTAAGATCTTCCTTCGCAGCATTGCATTGTCAGGCGCTGGTGTACGCCATGTAGCTACTATAGCCAGGCGAAATGCAAGAGAGTACGCCGCTGGTCCGATCCCACCTCCGACCGCACTGCGGCGTTCCCCACGCAATGCCGCCGCTCAGCAGCGGAGAGAGCAGCCGAAGCGGATGTGTCGTTGTGGCGACATTACCGTGGTGCCTGGGACTGAGCAGGTATTGCAATGTATGGCTTGCCATGGATTCCACTTCCTCATCCTTCCAGTGTCGCCAAGACTTACGGCTCCTTTGGTGCCAGGTGCTACCATTGCGGAGCTCAATCAGAACAGCCTTACACATCCCCAGAAGTTTGCCCTGGACTTTGTGCATGTTGATGCCACACCAATTTAGGCATGCTTGGGAAGAACAACGCTGTACATATCGTGATAGTCAATACAGCCTTTGGCGCCAGTCATTAATCTCACAACTCTACCATATGCTTCACTGCCAATCGTGTGCCCTATGCTTCCTACCACGACTGGCTGGAAGCCAAGACCCACCCTGCCTCCAGCGTTTGCGCTGGAACTTCCAGACTTTCATCATATCGGGATCTGTATTGATCCAAATTCTTATACTGAACTTTGACACAGCACGCTTGATCTCGATGACCTCGTCGCCCAGGAACTTACTTCCCATGTTGAGCAAATCGTAGTCATTGATCGCAGTCAGCAGCTTCGCCATCTTTTCGGTCTCCGCAACCGGTAGTGCTGCTCCGGCAGCTAGCAGTGATCGGATGTCCCATGGCAGTGAGTCTATGCATTCAGTCTCGTAACTGACCGGGACCGTACTGGCTGCTGGCTGCGACGCTCGGAATGTAAGCCAGTCGTCTAATGGGGAGGTGTCCGGATCCTGGGAGAACTCGGGACTGAAGCTCAGGCGTATCACTGGGGTCTGGTCCGGCAGGGTTGGATCATTAATTCTCATGATTTGCGCAGATGTGAACTGAGCGCACAAGGCTTCAGCACCCGTGAAGTTGAGGTCCAGGACATGACAGCGGATTTGAGGCACGGTGGGAGTAGAGCGCCATAGTGAGATAGCCGTAGCGAAGACATCGGTGCGGAATCCTCTGCTCACTATAGCGAGGTCGGACCTGAGGCCGATGTGTGCGTCTACGGCTTTTCCGACATCGTCGGACGCAGAGCTATACATCACCGGCTGACTGTGGACGACTAGTCTTCGATCACCATCCAGAGGGCCGAGAGGGTTTTGCAAGATCAGCTGCCTGAGTTCCGGAGGGAGTGACTGCCAAAGATTGGTACGCGGTGGAGGTGCACCAGGTAGGACGTCCTCGATGTCTTCGTGCAGTAAGTCATAGGAAGCCCACTGATGGCCATCACTCCACCGCCACGCTGGACTCAACACCACAGTTCTGCCAGCAAAGCTGTACACGTTGCCGTAGATGATCTCGTTTGGATTTGCCGTTGGCATAATGTATACCATTATGCCCTGCGCACGATCTCGCGCTCTAGTGTTGGGGTAAGCGATGTCAAGATACTGGTCGAGGGTCTTAGGACCCGGGGCAGCCATCGTAGCAAGACTGGTCCGAAACAACGCGTGTCGCGGTTCCAGCGGTCCTGATAACGGTCGTCGGCAGAGGACTGATCAGGTGTGATGCTTCTAGGAGATTAGGCGAACAAAGAATGCATTCATCCACTGGCGAAGTCACTGAGGCGCCGCATCGGGAAGGAGGGACCAAAACTTACGTTGCACTTCTTTTTCGTTCAACGCACAATTCCCTGCTGATTATGAATACCCGACATTTGGACAAGATGTGAGATGGGCGTACATCGAGCTCTCACAAATGCTTCTCCCAACCTGCAGCCCGATGCGGCCCTCCCTTCCCACCAGGCAACCAGCTCCCGTTCCTCCTCCACTCCCTAAGCCCTCTCTCGCGTTCAGCCATGCCCACCGGATCAGCAACCCACCACAAACTCTGCACAAATGTGCTAATACCCTAGGGAGCTGCATGACATCGTGATCCTTGGCCCTGGTCGCCAGCTCGAGAAGTTCGTATGACCTGATTGCGTTGCCTAGTGTGTCCATCATCCGAATCTCCGGGCGGTCGAATGGCCGACCGTCGAACGGAGCGAGTTGAGGATGGTAGGTGAGGGAGCCGATGCAGTGGGTGCGGTATCTTAGTGGGACTTTGACTGCAAGTGCAAGTGCGTCGCGGTAGGCCAGCCAGGTGTCTAGACCAGTGAGATCAGTCGCAGTAGTGTACTGGTGGATTACCGCGTCCATGAGAGGCCAGAATCTCAAGAAGACAGCTACGTGCTCGGACTCCGGTCTCATCAGCCGGACATGGTGGACGCACCGCATTGATCATAGCCTTGCAGACGCGAGTATAGAAGCGCGCCCGGCTTTCCACAGCAGCGGAATTTCGAGGAGCGCACCGACCTATATCTGGATTTGCGAGTGGCCAAGTCGTTCGACATGCTTCACAATGTGGCGAGCTGCGTGTCACTGGTGTACCTTGATGTTACGTACCGTCTGCTAAAGCGCTTCATCTCGTGATCCAGTACCTTGGGACTACTGTTCACACACAGGTCCCTCAATTCGTATACACCACATCCCTTGTCCACTTCTCATATCAGTCGCGAGTAGGCCCTGAACCAATGAGGTTGCATGACATCCTATACTACGCCAGCCTCACCAGCCTGTTGACCTCTACCCCTTCCGCCTCTTCCATTGATCCCAAACCCCCTCTCGGGCCCGCCTCGACCTTCAGCACCTCGTCCACGACCACCGCGATAGCCTGTACCACGTCCTCTGCCTCTGCCACGGTACCCACCGTCAACGCCGACAGCGCCGAAGGTCTCCAAATTGCGGCTGCGTTCCTGCGTCCGCATGGCTCGTCCGTCGAAGCCACCTCGGCCGGCTTCTCGCTCCTTGAGGTCTGAGCTGATGTTGTCAAAGAACGAGGTCTTCTTGTCGTAGCCCTTGATCTCCTTGGCCGGAATGACTACATCATCAGACACCTGCGTGACTCCGTTGCCGACACCGTTGCCAGCAAGCGGATCCACAGACTCGCCGCTCGGGCTAGTAATTGGCGATCCAGAAGCGATGGCTTCCTTTACGACGTCAGTCTTGTTGAATTTGGCATTTGCGCTGGCAAAGTCATAGTCTTCTTTGGGAACCTCTACACCTCGTACGGCGCCGCGTGGAACGCCGCCTCGGCTGCCACGAGGGGGTCGTGCGCCACGACCGCGATCTTGGACTCGCATACGGTCCACTTGTTGAGTGAGGTTGTCCAAACCATTGCTGTGAGTAGCATGTGGAGCTTGTCTGGGCTGAGAGGCGTTGCTTGCGGACTGACCGAGCTTTGCCATCGCGGCTGCGACGGCCGCTGTGGCTGCCGATGTAGCGTCAACATAAGTCTGAGGTTGTGCGGGTGGCGCTTGAGCTTGAGGAGCTGCAGGCGGGACGATACTTCGTGCTGCGGTATTAGGAGACGGACGTGGGACAGCCACACGGGCGTTCTGTGGCTTCTTAGCGATTTGTAGGGCTGATGGCGTCGCTTGAGATGCAGCTGACGGCGCAGTCGCAGCCGCAGTGGAGGGTTTCGACTCGACTGGTGGAGGAGGGCCAGGCTTTGTGGCGCTCGCAGCAGGTGCGGCTGATGAGGCTTGCTTGGCCTGAGTTTGTGGAGGTTGTTGCGGCGGTGGGAGCTGATTCGCAGGCTTGGCAGCAGGTTGTGGCGTGCCTTGCTTGCTTCCACTGCCGCTCCCGTTCATGCCAGGAGGAGCTTGAGCCGATGCAGTTGGTGGTCTTTGCTGATTCTGCGATTGTGGTGGCATGTTCTGTGGTGGCGGAGGGAAGCCTTGCGGGTGCTGGGGAAAGCCATGGCCTGGTGGAGGTCCGTAGCCAGGTGGAGGTGGCCCGTAACCAGGTGGACCGCCATACGGCATGCCGTAGCCAGGTACGGCGCCTGGACTACCTGGGAAGCCATGCGGGCCTCCCTGCCCTTGAAAGCGAGGTTGCTGTTGGAATTGATTTGGAGGTGGTCCTGGTGGGTAGCCGTACGGTTGTTGGGGAGGTGGCTGTTGTCGGAACTGCTGTGGAGGTGGCTGCTGAAATGACTGTGGTGGCTGCTGTTGCATTCCTGGCGGCCGCGTTGACTATGTGTGCTGGTCAGCAGAGCTCACACAATGCTTGCGACGAGACGTAGGTATTCAGACCAAATCAGAAGGAAGGCAACAAGGAAACAATCCGCATAATTTTTGCGCTCTCGGAAAGACAATTTATCCAAGTAATTTCTTCATCATATAGGCAATTGGTGAAAGGGAGACAAATTGCACAACTCACCCCCATGATCGCAGGATCATTAGGCACCGGCCGCTGGTTCTCCTGCGCCTGCGGTGCCTCGACAATCTGCAGCTCTTTCACATCACTCCCGCGGAAGACAATGTATTCGTAGATCTGGTCGGAGCCGGCGATCTCCTCTGATGGATTGCCTTTCCGGCCTTGCGTGCCGTGGGATGTGACATTTTCGAGGGCGACGGTGGAATTCTCAGAGTTGATCTCGTGGAGGGTGCCAATGTACTTGATGTCGGATTTGGAGATGAGGGAGATGCGGGAGCTGTGCCTTGTCAGTGCCGGGGATGAAGTCAATGGTGACGATGGCACTCACCCGATGAACTCGGACATGGTGGCGGTGGCGGAGGAGGGAAGAAATAGGTGTCTGCTGTAGTTGTGAGGGTTACCCGCACTGATGTTGGTATTGAGCTGTGCTCGGCAATGCCAAGGCGAGCCTATCTGGACTTCACTCCAACCCCTGGCAATTGACGCCGTCTGGGACACCACGGGTGCGAATATCTCTGCGACGGGCACGTGATCATGGCTACAGCGCAGCAGGTAGAACCGTTCCAGGCGGACATCTTCCGCCGGATCTCAGAGTACCCATGGGACGCCGACACTGAATTTCAATCCGGTCTGAGCTCCATCTTGGGCTCAACCTCAGATCCAGCGCGGACGGAACACCTGACAGCGCGAGCTCAATGCTTCTACTTTGCGCGCAAGAACGGCACACATGTAGACTTTGACGCATACACAGTTTGGCTGGCTGGTGAGGGCGCGTTGGGCGAGAATGTAGCATCTACACAGCCGAATGGTACCGCTGAAGTGGGACCTACAGCGTCACAGACGAACGGCGACAGCATCAGTCAGCCAGTTGGAGGCATGGCAGACGCGCCGAAACCTGCTTCTTTTGCGGAGATCTGCGACATGATCGCCGAGGGCAAGCCGACACCTGGCATCAAGGACATCCCAGATACCATACTGGAAGGACAGGCGAGTGGGAAGAGCGCTTCAGCACGGGTCAAGCCATGGGAGAAGTCGACTGCGGGAAGTGGCAACGAGGTCAGCTGGTTGGATCGTAGGTGATTGGTTGTTACTGCTATGTGATATACGCAATCTCAGACACAGGCCTTTCTGCCGCGTTGCTCGGCGGCCAAAGATTATTCCCAAGGCACAGTGATTACAGGCTCGGATGCTGCTAGATACAGCCTTTGCAGCTCTCCCGTATCTGCTTGCGTCTCTCCGCCGAAGGCTAGGCTGAGGAAGTTGCGGGTTGCCTGCCGCGCAGACCTATCGTTACCACACGCGGACAGGTCGAAGGTGTAACGAGGTGAGATGCTCTCGGTGTAGCAGAACGAGAACCAGCCTCTACTGTGACCGCGATTCTGGCAATTACCGTGTAGCGATGCTGGCTGTCGCGCCTGCCACGCGATGATAAATCAGTCCGCAAACCTGGCTCATCGAAGATGATCCTGCAAGTCAGCGTCCCTGATGTCGCTAGTCTTGCAAGTAGTCTGTCGGTCTGGGGACTTGGATCCCCAGCCCAAGCGTTGAGGAGCGTGATGACCTTGTCAAACTGCAGGTCTATGACGCGGAAGCTGAGCTAGGCGTCGTCTTGGAACATTTTTCGCCAGATCGCGTCGCAATACAGAGCATGAATACTCCTACTGGCCAGCATCATATCCGAAGACGACGCGAACGGCCGATGGGGATTGACGCACGGCTAGAACTTGATCGTCAATATCTGGTCCACCGCCTTACATGTCCTGTATGTACAGCACTCACTAAGGTGTGGCCGCTTAAACCAGACGGGCCGAGCAAGGCGAGCGAGCGGTCTGTCTGGACCAGCAGATCCACGATCCAGGCTTGCAGCTCTGTCGGAAGCTGAAGGAAGGGAAACGCCGTCTTTGTGTGACGCTTGCTTCGATGTGGAGTCATGGTTGTGCGGTAGCACAAGCCGTCGATCGGCAACGCAACTGGCTTATTGACAGGCTATATGTGGTAAATGGCTGATGAGACATGGTACTAGCTGCAGCCACGCTTTCACCGACTTCGTTGGGTGTCCAGAGACAACACTCGCTTCACCTCGGTTTCAGACAACATTGTCTCTGGAGCGTCGGCATTTTAGCGTTACGGAGCAGTCACAGGGAGCACAGATCCTATCGAAATCGATGAAGACTTAGTGTACTCAGCATTAACATCTCCGCTTCATCAAAGGTTCAAGAGCGCCTGTGCTGTGTAAAAATTGCGCAACAAGTGTATTCTTCCTGCTGCTACTTCATGGAGAGAGCCTGTAACGTGCCGGCCATATCTACAGGTGTGCTGCAACAGCCCATGTTCTCGATGGCACCCTGACAGGAGTGTTGACCATCAAGAGGCGTTGGATAGACCCTCAAGCAATGACTTCACGCCGTTGAGGCTATGCGAGTGCAGGAGCAGTGAAGGCACTACTTCGCCGTTTCCCCCACTACTGACAATGTACTTGACTCTCAAAGAGACCAAATTCCTTGCCTGGTGGTGCGCGCTCTGCCATTCTTGGACTGATTCTGCGCCGAGCACGTGGACCGATATAGCCTGCCTAGCTCACCTTGATCGGTGCTGCGCTCCTCTCCGAACGCAATCTCGAGCAGTCTACTGGTGTAGTGGCAAGGCGTATCTTCGAACCTCTTGCACTGTTCAGGTCGGTGGAACATAGAGACTAGACGCAAGCCCTCCCGGTCACAGAACTGTGTCCAGCGCAACAAAGCCACTGTACACCGGGCTACCTTGCGGCAGCACTTACTGTCCTGGTGACTGCGGATGTTGTATTCCAAGTCGCAGATTGTGTATCGCAGCTGGAGCTAATTCGGCTGCACCAGCTTCCCTCGCAGTCTGATCAGGTTCTCCGAGTTGATCCGCAGCGACAGTTGCACCGGCTTCGTGATGCCACTGAAGTCGAGATCCTTGATCACAACAGCAAACATGGTGCCTGGAGCCAGTATGTGTCGCCACAGGGCGTCGCAGTACAGAGCGTGCGTCTTGCGGCTGGCGAGCAGCATGCTAGAGTGAGATGAGAATGGCGTCCTTGGGTTGGCAGATACCGGTAAATGTCTGAAGGGTTTATCCGCTCCAACAACATTGCTGAGGATGATGGCTTGAAGCTCTGCTGGGAGCTGTAAAAGGTGGGCTGACGTAGTCGCTGGTATCGCGGGGAGATGGGAGAAGCAGAGTCTGCGCACGCGTCTTAGGTTCCATTCTTCCTGTAGCCTGCTACGGCTAAGGATACAGATCCAGAACCATCCAGCTGCCTCAGGCTGAGTAATCATAAGACAGTATAGCTGAAAGACGACGCTGAGCACTGCTCAGGCGTTCGTGACATCTGTCATCGCTTTCGCGGTTCTCCTTTCCACGGCGCGCTGGAACACACTGCCACGAAACAACACTCCCTCGTCTCTCTGGACACCTCAAATGCTCCTGAGACACCTTAGACAGCCTCCCAACAGTGGGGTTGCACTTCATCGCCGCCAAGAGAGAGCGGCTGCTGCCTACATTCTGGCTACGGACATGTGTAGCCGCTCGTAGACGCAACTTTCAATCACATCATTCGCACAGCCGCACTTAGGAAAGCATTCTCCGCGCGCGACATGGATGGGGAGGCTGGCGGCCAGGGCTAAGTAGATCATGACATCTTCACTGCTAATCTCAATGAAGCTCTCACGGTCTTTGCACGTCGTTGGCAGTAGCGTAGAGATAGAGCCGATTTCTGTTGCAACAAGCTCCAAGAAATCGCTACCTCCAGTCTCGGTCGCGCCTGCTCCAGCATTTTAGTTTCCAGATACCTAAGCCCAACCACTCGCTCAACCTAGATGACTACCTTTACCACACCACGCGAGTGTTCCGTCAACGTCCAACAGCTCCGAGTATCTACTAGTCCTGTAGCCGCATACGCCCGACAGAGACCAATGATCACCACTCAGGACTACCGAATACCTGACCCATCCTCGGCAATTGCGAATCGCTGGGAGCGCGAGCGAGAGAGATCGCAAGACAGGAAGCGTGCGCAGTTCGAAGCAGCACTTGACTGCGCCTATTATAATTGCCGCAATCGGCCGCGCTGTCACGGCGCCTATTACTGTGCGGTCCACCGTGATCTGTCTCGTGGACCCAGCGCGGAGCGTTCTCGCGACACTATGCGTCTGCAACCGGCCAGTCATCATGCCGATACCACTTCGTACACGCGATCAGGTCAGGATCGTGACCACTTGAGACGTGGAATATCCTTTGGCGCCGACACCGCCGCCAGTGGCCATCACGCTGGTCGCCGTGATCGCTCCATCTCGCCCGCAAGATCAGGCAATGAGCGATCTCACGATTTACTGTCGGACGAAAAGCAACGGTATCGTCAGCGCGATACCCACGGGCTCGGCAGCAGTTCAGCTTCATACCATCGACAAGGACCTGTTGGCTTGCAGTCGCATCCTTTGACCTTGTCCACCGCCACCACTCCTTTGACTCTCCGCCCACGTCCTCGCGTGCAGGGTCAGCTATACCCCACGGGCAGTGATCCCACGCAGGCGCCATGCTATGACTGCCTACGACACAGCAACCCAAGCGCTCGGGATCACCCACTCGCGGAGTGTCCGCATGTTCAAGCCAATGTTCGGCGCACCCTTCGCCGACAGGCTGATAAACGCTACAGGACCGCGGCTACAGCGGAGGCATCTCCGGTCGCCACTCTGCCGGCTCAGTTGCAAGCTTCGGCTGCAAGTGCGGATAGTACGGGAGAGGTAATGCAAACTACGTCCACTCCCGCGCCAGAGCATAATCTGGACGAACACCACGCAGACACCTACATGGTCGATTGCGTAGCCAACATCGTCGCTGCACGCAGATACATCCCGCACTCAGCGCTGGCTTCTCGATACGAGGGATCTGTTGAACCCTGCTGACTCCTGAGGAGATCTTCTGTGGCTTCTTAGAGACATGCAACAATGCAACACTGCATGAGAACCAAGATTCTGAAGACTCCTTCAGACCACCGGAGCTGAATGTGCTTTCTCGATGACTTCTTGAGTAGCATGAATAACTTTTATATTTGTAGTATCAGATTGGCAAGAGCATCGAGCTATGCTCAGTCTATACATCAACTCCCGCACTGTTATGGCGCTATATTCGCCAAAGTCCGGGTTGCACTTGGAGTGAGCGCAATGCGCTTCGTCCATACCGCAGGAGCCTGCCCTAACGTCAGTGACCTGATGCTGAACCCATCGAAGTCCACACGTACCGCTATTGGAGCAGCAATGGCCGGACCCAGAGACCTGCCTCTCGCCGTAATACGAAGAAGATGCGTACGTTGTCCTAGCGTTATTGGCTCGCCCGCAAGTCCCGTCTTTGCTTATCAGCTTTCCCTCAGCTCGCCACTTCCATAAGTCCTGACTCTCATCTTCGGACGAGCAATCAGAGCTGTACGTTAGGCTGCAGTCCTGCGCATTACAGTGCGTAGTGTCACTGCCACAAGTGCCTGATGGACGTCAGTTCGAGCCCAACCTGCTGCCATCGTCCATTGGAACTCACCATCTTTGCCACAACAACCGCCAAAGCCGGACCCGCCGCAAGTCTCGCGAATCCCATCGCGTTCGCCACACCTACCATATGAACTGGTCCAGGTGGGATTGGGATCATCCAAGGGATCAGTGAAGAGAACGAAGGGCTTAGCAGGACTCCAATAGCAGACACCGAAGTTATTATCGCTCCAGGCTTCGCACGAGGGACCGGGACAATCCTTCCCGTTCTCGTAACAGCGGTCTGGAGAAGTATCAGCATGATATGCCAATGATAATTCGAACACAGGAAGGACGACCTTCGAAGCAACACTCGCCTAAAGCCGACCCTCGGCAAGTCACTCCTTTGTCTCCAGTACCTCCGCACCTGCCATCAACACTGACTACAGTATTGGCGGTTGTCCGTGCGGACACTTTTGGAAGCCCGGGACGATTTAGTCGCCTCGCCAAAGACGTTGTTATCGAGTCCGGCGATCTTGTGGCAGCCTGCACTGTCGTCAAAGTCGTAGTCTTTGCCGAAGGCGGTGTAGCAACCACCAGACCCTTCGACTGGAGGATGAGCTCCACTGCGAAGCAACTCGCGTCCTCCGACTTCGTATGTAATGTGCCGACCCCGCATGTAAACCACGTAGAAGTTCCCGAGTATGAGAGAATAGCCTCGCGGCCGCACTGCGTAAAGTTGCCAGCGGTAGGCGGGTGCAGGTTGGGCTGCAGAAACAGGGCTCCGGCAGTGGTGACAGTGTACATACTTTCCGTAGTAAGCAACTGGCCGTTGTTCAGGAAAAAGTCAGTCAACCAGAGAACCTTCTGATAATGATCAGAGACTTTGCGAATCCAGATCTGCATGGGGCCCATGGTGGTCTTTGAGCAGCCAAACTTGGCCGGTGTACTTGGTGACATGGGAGGCAAGTGCGCATCAGAGGTCGGATCGAGGATAGGCTTTCCTGCAGCGTCAGATGCTGGCGTTAGGACAAGCCAGGCAGGCATGCACTGCGGTGCGATCGAAGCGTTTGTGAAGACGGCATGGCCAGCATCTGGCCCATCTGGACACGAGAACCACTGTCGGCTGCCAAAGTACTCCAGGATTGCAGGTTCACCTTCCTCACTGGCGTGGATCTGGACGCTACCACTAGGACTGTCTGCAGGAATGGCGAACACAAGTGTGCCAGTCTTGTCGATGTAACCGATGCGGCCATACGAATCCTTCATTGTAGCATCGTACAGACGGACCATGAAGCCGGTGTCTGTAAGTGTTGTGCCTTTATCAGGCTCATGGTCGCCGATGTACATCTCAAGCTTCATAAATCGGTCTGTGGTATTACTGCCATCTGTCCGCTCCTCCAAAGACCTTGATGGCAGGCCGCCGATCGTAGTCGGTTTTGGTAGACCAACTGTCGGGAGCCCTGTACCCAATGGTCGAGTCACGGTGTGCGTAGACGTAGCTAGCTTGTCCTCTTGTAGAACAAGCGATACGGCATTACACCGCCCGTCCATTGAAGTATCGCGATATGTGAACACTGGGTCGTTATCGCAGCGGTACCAAGAAATACTAATTGCAGACTTTGTCTTCAGTCCAAGAAATCCAGCTTGGTTGCACCGCTGAAAGTTCGGGACCTCCGCGTCGATGACGGAATTTTCGAGGAAGGCGAGGGTGTGGTCGTGCTGTATCACCGCAGTACGGGCATGCATGTCAGCTAGCGCACCTCCTTGGAGTAACACACGTCGACCGGTGTCCGTCAAATTGGCGCCCTGCGGCATTGATGTCCCATGATGAGCCATCAGCTTCATGTAGCCAGGGAGACCATCTTGATGACAATCTAGAACGGCTGCTGCTGTAGCAGTCGTAAGCGACCCAGACACCGTAGTACTACTCGCCGTCGTCTTAGTGGACAGGGCTGAGCTCGATGTCGAAGTCGTCAATTTCGTGGAGGTCGAGGTCGAGGTCCAGGTAGCGACTTGTGGTGGAGGCACTGTCGGCACTATCACCGAGGACGGGGATAACGCGGGTACACTGACGGTCGAAGTATGGGTGGGCGCAGTCGTGGGCTGCAATGCAGTGGTAGTGGGTGGGTGCCCTTCCGGAACAAGCGCAAGCCAGACCTTCGGGCACTTTTCACCGCGCGGCTGGGACACAAAGTTGTGGCCACCGTCCACGTCACAGCGCCACCACTTATTGGTCCGAACTAGTGCAAGATGGTTTTCGGTGCCGCAAACAGAGAACTGGCTGATCAAAGCCTGATTGCCCTCGGGCTCCAGCCACTGTAACGTATGATCGTTGTTGACGAACCCATGCCGACCCATCTTGTCCGTGAGCTTGCCGTCGATCAGCTGCACTTTCTTGCCTGTGTCGACAGGCTCGTTGATCGTAGCCACAGGTATTTGCGCTTGATCATGGTTCGGCTTGACCATAAGTACCATGGACCCATTGCTGTTGGCATGACAGCCGGGCGCGGGCGTTTCGGGGGTCGGGAAAGGTGCAGGAGGTACTATGGACCCCGTACTTGACTGCATTACAGCAAGGTCTTTCAACTCGCTGCTCAGTGCTGCGATCTCCTGGCTCATGGTCGCGAATGGCGGCAGATAGCTCGTAGCAGTCGACACGCCAGCTGACGATTTGGCGGGAACCAGCCAGTCAAGCAGCTGCTTTTCCAGATCCACGGCCGTGTCGAGGAAGCTCAATGCTGCCGCATCCTTCGGTGGCATCACTGTTGGATCAGATTTCTGCACGACAGTTGACTTGATTGTACTTGTCGTCTTGTGAGTCACTGTGCTACTGTGTGTGCTCGTCGTAGTCCGAGTTGACCGAAAGGTGCTGCTTGGACTGGTCGCCGTATGAATCTCTCCAGTCGAGTGCGTCGAGATCCCACTGCTAGGTGTGTGTGCAGGCGTAGGTATGTTTGCAATAGTCGTTGGGACTGCAGTCTCGCCTCCCACGCAATTGCCGTCCACCGCAGCGCAAGCGCCAGAAGGCATGCCCTTGGGAGTGGTGAATGTTGCGCCCGGACACGTGTCAAGGGAATCCCCGGGACAGAGAACGCAGCCACCAGTCATGGTCACGCACGTAGCGCGTGTAGTAGTCAAGGTAGACGATAGGGTGCTGTGCGTAGTGGTAGGAAGACCCGTGTTGCCAGAGAGCACCTTATCCGTCAGATGTACCGTGCCGTTGCTGCTGCTTGGTGGGATGCCACTAGAGTGGCGAGGAGGAGGACCGTGAACGGAGATAGTCGTGGTCGGGACGATCGTGACGGTGCTCTGGACCGTGCTGTGCGTCGTATGGGTCTTGGTGGTGGTCTCTAAACTGTCCTCACGCTTATGGTCCGCAACATCTAGAGCAGTCGGCCTCTGACGCCTCATGAGCCGCATCGCAGGAGGTGGAGGATCGTCGAAAGCTGTGGCAGATTTGGGTAGTCCAGCGGCCAGCGAAGCCGCATCATGGTGGACACGCAAGGCGTGCGTGCTGGCGTACACAAGCCCGAGGGCGAAACCAATTGCTTTGGTGAGACGCATGATTGCTTGTGGTCGAAGAGGATATATATCGAACTCGTCCTGAGATAAGCTGCGGTGATTGTGGGCCTCAGACTCTAGATGGACAGTCTCGGTGTATTGATGGACCAGTCCCGTGTTGCTGATATCCGGCTTGGGCTAGATGATCGATCTGAACAAGGCTTGCTGATACTCGTCAAGGTCGCGAGTACAACACCTCGAAGGTAGGTAGACTAGTTACAGCGAGAGACTGTCGATGCCGTGTCAAAGTAAGATGTGGTGAATATGAGTGGAAGCAAGAGGAACCAGAAATGCAAAATTACTAAATAATCCACTGGCCAGGAGAGCAATCTTTCTGTGAGCACGGAAAGGAACAACGCATACCTTGTCGACGAACTATGCAGTCTCATGTTGACAGCTTCCGTGGAAGCTCGTGTCAGTCCTCCTGGATATAGAATGCGGTCTATTAGGGCATATGAGACGGCAGACAGCACGGAAAAAATGGCTAGAGGGACACGTGCGTGAAATTTCAAGTCTTGTGCCTGGCGGAACAGTCGAGCTACGGTAGTCACTGAGCGCGTAGTCGCGCTGGCGAGGCCAGCAGTGCATTTGATTGCTTCTAGACACCCAAATCCTGTGATTATCTCGACGTCGCTTAAGGTCCTCGCGGCGAGCGATTGCTCTCATTGAGACATGTCAGTGGCGACGAACTAGCACGATCCACCCGCACTGATCGGCCTGTACGAGTGTGTTTTATGTGAGCGCAATGCCGGGGGGTCAGTCTCGCTACAGATCCTCGAGATGGCCGACCATCTTCCTCCGTAGAAGCAGACTCGTGGTCCGTCACTGGCGTGCTCCATTTCGGCCGACTTGCTGACGATTGATGCTGTGCCTCCTGATCTGTCGCTGTGATGATGAGGTCTTCGTTGGTCCCGAAGAATGGAACTCCCAAGCCTTTCAGCTCAGTGGTCATTGCCGTCTCCATCGTCTGCTGGGCAGCATGGACCTTGCGATCGAATGTCTGCAGCTCGTCCATCTTACTGGCCTCAAGATCTGGGTCCGCATGATCAGGTCCACTCTCGGTCTCTGCATTGCCGTTGAGAGATTGTAGTATTGACATAGCTTGGGAAGCTGACGAAGCTCGACTGGACTGGCTAGTCTTCAACGCCTGCCGCTCGCTATACCAACGCATCTCGTGGGCACGCTGATCTTGCATCATCTGGGCACTGTCAATGGGAACCGCCACAAGCAACAGAGAAACACAAGCCTACCTTCTTAATGCTGAGCTCGAAGGCTTTGTTCTGTGCGGCGATCTTGGTGACACAACGCAAGCCATCTTGCCAGACGGTGATCGTGGCAGGATCTATAACAGACACTGGGGCCGTTGATGGCGTAACAGAGCGGCTCTGCGGACGACCTCGAAGACGAGGATCATGTGGTGGTAGATCGGGCGCGGAAGACTCTATCAAAGACCGTGACTGGGTATGAGACGACGGAAGACCTGGAAAACTGTATGGAGCGCTTCCATTGGCCACATTAATGCCGTTGCCATTGCTATGTGGCGTGGGATATAGTGGCTGTAAGGGCTGGTGTCCTCCTGGCTGGCTTAGCTGCGCGAGCGTTGCAAGAATAGCGTCGAGGTCTTGCGGTTGCGACATCGTGCGCTACGGATCCAATGAAATCCTCAGTCGGAGTGCAATCTGCACAACGGTGGGCAAGATGTTCATGTTGTTGCGATGGGGAATACAGTACATAGCTTCGACGTTGCGGCAGAGTCCGCCGCTACGGAACCTTCCATCCCATTGACAACATACGCTGTCGACATATGTGCTACTTGTACCCGGCCATAGATGCATCGCCATGTAATTCTCCGATCTAGGGGAAGACTTCTCGTCCAGCGATTTTCTACTACTCGTCGCCATGCCGGTACAGCCAGTCTGAAGACGGAGCAAATCTTGGACTTCCTCGAAGATGAGGACAAGCGCCTTCTCGAGAAAGCCGGCCATGATGCCGACCGCATGATTGAGACCTCACACGCCGTGCTTGAAGCCGTGAAGTCTATACCGACAGAGATCCGTTTAGCGAACTCGGCCGCGGTGCCACCATACACGATATTCTTCCGGCAAGAGCGGATCAGCGCTGCTGAGAGGGCTGCTGCGAACACTTCGGCGCACATCGACAACATCAAGAAGCATTTCAGGGATCAATTGCGGGAGCCGCGAAGGAGTGCTACTGGTGCTGCTGACGTAGCGAACTCATTGTACTCCGGAGGACTGGACGAGGACGCGGAGGGTGACACGCAGGAGTCCAAGAAGATTCACAGGGATGCTGCTGCAGCGAGAGCGAAGGACGCTGCCGAGAGATATGCACAGATGGTGCGGGACCTCACTGGCGTGATAGCCAGAACGGGTACGGCAGATGTCTCTGTAGAGAGGACAGCGAATCCGTTTGCGAGAACAATTCCAGCGGACGCGAGCGCTGATGGGGTACCATCGGAGAATGGTTTCAAGATCAGACTTGGAGCTCTTGGGGCTGCGGACATTGCGAGACCCACACAGCCCGACAGCACCGGGACAGGGGCAATTACGACTCCACGCGTGGTCGACCAGACGAGTACCCGCAAGGACGACAGCGACATTCAATCGGGCACTACCACTACCACAACAGCATCAGCTACTGATAATACAAGCGAGTCCTCCATTACAGACACTCCTGTGCGTAAGCCGAAGCCGTCTTCGTCAATGCTCGGATTGCTCAACAGACTGAAACAACGATCTGGCTCGTGATGCGATGTCGCTGTCGTTAACTGGATATCGACAGTGTAGTCTTGCAGTCTACTTGACTCACGTTGGCCATGGACGTTACTGTGGTGCATGACACGGCGTTCGCTCACATCGCGCGGATGTCTTTGTCCTTCGGAAGCCGTCGATAGCCCACGAACTCTTATTGACACACACATACGGCAACACCTCATCGGATTGAACACCAAGCCTTTGTTTGGCGCTTCGCAAGCTGTGGCTTGGCTCCGCAGCAATGCACAAGCAAGCCTGAAGCTCATAGCTGTCACCAGCACACATGGTTCGGAAGGCTCTTCCTCAGTACACACACATGCGACCTCGAGCAAAAGTCTGAACGCTCTCTCGATCGTAACGCCATCGCGTTGCGTCATAACTAGCCAACATGAAGTTATTCGCCACCATCCTCGCCCTCCTCCTCGCCGTCTGCAGCATGGCGAGCGCCTACGAGGGTCCCGATTGGGGCAGAGGCTGGTGCCGCTCCCTGCACCCCAAAGTATGGGGTGCCATCAACACCTTTTGCAACGAGGGCTACAGCGGCAGGAACCCAATCGTAAGTCCCTGTAGCAGCGCCTGCATACTGCCCTAACGCGGAAGTGATGCTGACGTACTTTATACAGTTCACCGGCGACAACTGGGCGACCAACGGTGTCCGCAACGGCAAAGCCTGGGTCCGCATTGCGCAGAGTTGTGGTGATAGGCAGTACGTGCCGTGGGATATATCTGCTTTAAGCAGTTCTAGTAAGGTGATTCGACCGTGTGGCAACGGACTTCACTGATAAAGGGCAAAGCGATATGTGCATATACGGCACCAAAGAGCGCGGAGAGGCGAACAGAGACTATGGACGTAATGGGTGCCAGCACTGGATGTAAGTCATTCTGTTTCAGCAGGGCTTAGGCGCGATCGTATGGCTGACGATGAAATAGTATCAACAACCCTCCGTAAACGGTTGTCAGTCGGTAGCCAACCCGACAAACAGGCAGTCGATCAAGTAGACCGATGACGATGAATACACTCTTTAAATCTACTTTCGACTACAGGAGGGAGTACAGCACTCCATCAAGGAGCAGCACGCCTACGCCACTTCTGCATGCGTTCGCTCTACATTCCTCAGCTCCACGAACTATGCGCCAAGACTCCTCTGCGGAGTAAAGGTATACAATGAGAGCACGACCTAGACTTCCTGAGCGGTGAGAGCATGCCTGCTAGACACGAGTATCAAGATGGTAGGTATTTCATGACCTCATACACACTTTGAACAGCTCGTCGATCCCCAAGCGCTGCTCCTTCTCTCCAATCACGCTCATGCCGGATTATTGATAATCCACTTCTGACACCCAACACCATCTGTCCACCCACCATAGTTCCTCGCATTCTCGCCACGGTTGTTCCCAGAAATACACATGTCGCTACGCCATAGTTAGCTAGGTCCAAGTCCAACGAATTCGGGGCGCCGTACTAGAATTGTTTGAAGCAGATATCCCACGGAACATACTCATGCCGTCCCCAGCACGTATGGCCGATATGCACCCATGCGTTGCCGTAGCGTTGGCCGTTTTGGGCAGCGTTTTCGCCGGTGAGCTAGGGATATGGATCAGCAGAGGATTGGAGAGCGGGTTGGGAGGGAGTGATGTACGATTGGAGTTTTGGGGTTGTAGCCTTAATTGCAGAACTTCTCGATGGCTTTCTGGACGTTGGGGTGGAGGCGGGCGCAAGTGCCTTTGCCCCAGTCCGCCGGAGCGGTTGCGGAGACTGTGGAGGCTGAGAGAGCGGCGAAGAAGAGAGCGGAGAGCTTCATGGTTGCGTTGGTCGATGTTGAGTATTTTGCCCTGTGTGCGTGAGCTCAGTCGGCTGAATTGGACACAATACAGCGGTAGTCGTCGGTTACAGGTGAGCTAGTTCGAGCTGCCACGACTTCCCTTTGTCTTGCGCGGCTGATGTGAGTAGCGACGCTGCCCAGCGAAAATGGCGAAGTACAATACTAAGCAGTCGAGTCTTTGTCAAATAGCAGCACGGGCTTGCGAACAGCCAGTCGAAGACGCAGAGACAATGTACTCACCCGATGTAGCTTAGAAGAGACATGTAGTAGTAAAGTAGAGTCAACTTACGTCTCCTGTCTTAGCTCAAAAATCGCATCATAACCATATCACCATCGCTGCAGCAGACACAATCACACATCGCCATCATGAAGTCCATCCTCGCCCTCTTCACAGTCATGCTGGCTTGTGTGTTCTTCGCACAGAATGCGGTCGCGATCGACGACGCAACTCGGTGCTCCCAGAAATACGGCAGCGTCGTCAACGCTATCGGCAAGTTTTGCACCAAGAATGGACAAACCCCTCTTACGCAGATGGTATGAGCACATCAACCGGTGGATGTTGGAGTGTAGTAGTGCCGTGCTGACGACCTCTTCAGTTCAGTCCCGGCCCATTTACCAACGAGGGCGTGTGGTCCAATGATAAGAAAGTCACTGTCTGGATTAATGGTATGTGAGAGCGCTTGCCATCCCACTCCAGTAAGACGTAGCTGACAGATCGCCAGGGAACTGCAACCCGAAGCAGTACATTCCTCCGTACTGGTGTTTTGCCCAGCTCTACAATATGTGTGCAAATGGGAATCAGAAAGGTGAAAAGCAGCAGCGTTACGGTAAGAAGTGAGAAACTCGGCCGGAGCATGACCCACGAAAATGACATCTGATCCAGGTACCAACGGATGCCAGACTTGGAACATCATGGTGCCGAGCTACCATGGGAACTAGATGAGGTCCATCGAGGCCATGGATATGTACAGACGTAATGGCGTATCGCTCAAGAAAGCACCCGTTCACTTGAGATTATCAGTGCGCGCTCATACATCGTAGACGGCCATGCATCTGTGCCCTAGAACCCGGAACACATGCATCTGTCGTTGATAAGTGCGTTCGCCAGACGACAAGATCGCAGAAGGGTAGTCTCGTGGCCAGAATGATGACAGTGGCGACGAGGTATGCGAGATGAAGAGAGAATCCATGCCAAGATTTTGACTCGGGAGGAGCCGCACTGATCCCGCCGCATTTTGGAAAGACGTGAAGCCAACCGCAGTAACATATTTCACCCTGCAGCGTGACTCACTGCTACGCCCTGCACTGTCGATTCCGCTCACTTCTCGACACACACTCCCCCCGTATCACCGCCATCATGTCTCGATTCTTCCACGGCAGCGACAGCGAGAGCTCCAGCTCCGACGAGGAATTCGACGTCAACGACCCAGCAGCAGAGGACTCCGAGGACGAATCCTCAGAAGAGGATTCGGATGCGGGAAGCGGCGATGGCAGTTCCAGCGATAGCGATGAGGCGACTGGGGCTAACAAATTCTTGAAGTCAAGTGACGACGAGTCAGAGTCAGGAAGCGATGAGGAGAAAGTCACAATCGTCAAGTCCGCGAGGGACAAACGCTTTGACGAGTTGGAGGCGATCATCAGACTCATTGAGAATGCGCAGAGGATCTCGGATTGGTCGGTGATCAACGACCAGTATGACAAGATGAACCGGCAAATACCTGTGCTGGTGCGTGATCTGGATGGCAAGCCGCCGAAGATGTACGTCAAGACCATTGCGGAACTGGAGACGTCGGTGTCAGAGGCTTTCGAGAAGCAGAAGGTCACGCCGAAGAAGATGAACCCGATCGCGCAAAAGGGAATGAACGCGCTCAGGCAGAAGATCAAGAAGAACAACCGTGACTATGCTACAGAAATCACTGCATTCCGAGAGGATCCCGATGCGTTCATGAAGGAGGACGTTGTCGAGGAGGTTGTAGTCGCACCAAAGAAGACGAAGAGCAAGTCGGCACTTCTGTCCCAGAACCCGGACAACATCGAGGGTGGCGACGATGGCTTCACCATGGTTGGAGCTGGTGGCAAGGCGATGATCTACACACCAGAGAGCATTTTGAAGCACCTTCGATCAATCGTGGAGTCGCGAGGCAGGAAGAACACGGACAGGCTTGAGCAGATCCGGATCATGGAGAGGCTGTTCGATGTAGCGGTCAGCGACTACCAGCGTGTGCGTGTGCTACTCAGCTTGATCTCCACGCGCTTTGATCTAAACTCTGGAACTGGCGCCGAGATGAACAAGGAGCAGTGGAAGCTGGCACAGCAGGGTATCGCCACGCTCCTTGAGATTCTCGAGGCAGACCACGACATGATCGTCGTACCTGAGGGAGCGGAAGAGTGGGAGGATGATGACAAGCAGCCTACAATCACCCCAGGAGAGCTCTTCAAGATCCCTGGCAACGTTGTCGCATTCGTGGAGCGCCTCGATGATGAGCTGAACCGCAACCTGCAGAACCTCGACCCACACACAGCCGAGTATGTCGAGCGATTGACCGACGAGGGCGTACTGTACGCCAATATCCTACGCTGCATGATTTACAGCGAGCGTCTAAAGGCCGACAAACGCATTGAGCTGTCGCAAGCCAACGTCAACCAGATTGTCATCCGTCGCCTCGAGCATGTTTACTTCAAGCCCGCACAGGTCGTCACGATCATGGAGGAGAACACATGGCGCGCAATCCCGGAAACGCTCGACTCGACCATCACACCACGAAGTCAAAGCAACGACGTCTCGACTCTCGTCGAGACCCTCTGCGGCTACCTGTTCCAGAATGACGCTGGTATCAGCCGAGCTCGCGCCATGCTGTGCCAATGCTACCACTCTGCTCTTCACGACCAGTACTTCAAGGCACGCGATATGATGCTGATGTCCCATCTTCAAGAAACAATCACATCCTTCGACATCTCCACTCAGATTCTCTACAATCGCACCCTCACCCAAGTCGGCCTTTGCGCCTTCCGCGCGGGCCTAATATACGAATGCCAGAACAGCTTGCAGGAGATCTGCGGCAGCCAGCGTCAGAAAGAACTTCTCGCGCAAGGTCTGCAGATGCAACGCTACAGCCAAATCACACCCGAGCAAGAGCGCATGGAGCGTCAACGCCAGCTACCTTTCCACATGCACATCAACCTCGAATTGCTCGAATGCGTCTACCTTACCTGCTCTATGCTGCTTGAAATTCCCCTCCTCGCTCAAGTCGGCTCCAGCCCAGATGTCCGCAAGCGCGTCATCTCGAAATCTTACCGCCGAATGTTGGAGTATCACGAGCGCCAGATCTTCACTGGCCCACCAGAGAACACGCGCGATCACGTCATGCTGGCTTCGAAAGCCCTGGCTGCAGGTCTATGGAAGCACGCTGCTGATCTCATCACATCGATCAAGATCTGGGAGTTGATTCCGAACAAGGAGGGTATTATCACCATGCTCGCGGCTCAGATCCAAGAAGAGGGTCTGCGCACATACCTCTTCACCTATGCGCCGTTCTACGATACTCTGTCTGTCTCGAAGCTCGCTGGCATGTTCGAGCTCTCGGAGAATAAGATCACTGCCATCGTGTCGAAGATGATTCACCATGAGGAGCTGGCTGCTGCGCTTGATCAAGTCAACTCGGCTATCATCTTCCGGAAGGGTGTTGAGCTTAGCAGACTGCAGAGCTTGGCACTAACGCTAAGCGACAAGGCGTCTAACCTTATCGAGAGCAACGAGAGGGTACTGGAGCAGAGGACGCAAGGCACTAGCAATGCCTTTGAGAGGCAACCTCAACGCGGTGGCAGGGGAGGACGTGGTGGTCGTGGTCGAGGTGGCGGGCGTGGTGCTCAGGGTGCACCGCAACGGGGTGGCGGAGGGTTCACTGGTGGTGCGCTGGGTAATGCTATTCGGGCTCAATAGTGCTGGGATTGAGCATGGCGTTTGGTGGTGCATGGGAGGGAGGTTACTGTTGTAGCCGGCAGATCCGAAAGTGACTGAGTCGTCAAGAGTCGAGATGCTAGACGATGCAATGCATTCAGTCTATTTACACGGTCACATCATGGCTCAAGCGGTCATCATACAGGAAAAAGATATACACGTGAAACTCAGAGTAGGGTATCATGCAACTCCACCTCCTCCATCGCCCCGTGATCCAACGACATCCATTCTCGTCACCTCTTCATTCCTCTTAAGACCTCACCCCTCCCACCATCCAGTTCCCCACCACCGGCACACCCCTCAACAAATCATCATACCCCCGTCTCCCGCCTCCCCCGCCCTTCCCACAACCCCAAGTCCCCCAGCCATCCAAACCGCCGTCACCAAAGCCGAGATCCCATGTATAACCCACCTCCTCGTCGCCCGTTGCCTATCCCCATCTCCATTCTGCGCCAAGATATTCTCCGGCAGAACACCACTCCACTTCGCAACGCCCCACGTGAAATGCCACACAGCTGTTCCCACAAGTGCTGTGTAGCCCAGATAAGAGATTATCGGCGCGCGCGCGAAGCCATGCGAGACGTAGCTTAGATTGATGTTGCTGCTTCCGCCTTCTGTTCGTGCGGGTATAACGCGGTTCACCAGGGTGTGAGCTGCGACGATCGGCACCAGCGCGTACCCGAGTTTAGACTGCGAGGACAGAGCCGGCCAGAGCGCAGAGCGATATTTGCGTTTCTCCGCTCTCGTCTCAGCGCCATAGCGCGCAGCTGCCAAATTCCGGCGGTAGAGACGCAAGCCTACGCCCGAGGCTACATGGATCACCAAAGGAGCGATTATGAGGAGGGGTTCGGCTATGGGCCAGGATTGGTAGTAGGGTCTCGTTAGGAGGAGATAGGGTTCTGAGGCCGGGACGCTTTGTGTTAAGAGCGGTATGAGAGAGGTGTTTGTTATGTGTGCTGTTGCGAAGGCGAGGAAGATGAGGGAGGAGAATTTTTGGAGGCGGAGGAGGTAGTAGATTGGTGTGTGGCTGTTGCCGGAGAGGCCGAGATGGGAGGAGGGAGGAGAGGACTGGGATGGTGGAGGTCGGGTTGAGGGATTGGAGGTATCTGAGGGTGGGAAGTAGGAGTCGGGGGAGTTGTCCTGGAGGTGGATTGGGGTTTCTTCTATTGGGGAGGGGTCGAGGGATTGGAGGGGCTCGAAGGGGTTGTCGCGGTCGGCCATGGTGGCGGTGTGAGGATTCAAGAATGAAGAATAGGGCTGGGCGGGTAACGAAGGCGACGGTCACTACGATGGAGCCCACGTGTATCTGCGAATGCGATGATCTCGAGGTCTCACGTCGATCAAGCCTGCCGCAACGCCTCCCGCAAGCTTGTGTGTCTTGTTCTGCCACTCTGTCCTTGTCATCACCCTCTCACACTGGACAACGCTAGTCATTGTGGTGTCAACCTATCAGTGAGGTTGCTTGCTCTATCATGGCTAGAGACCGTTCGAGCCACCGTGATGATCCTCCTATCGATTCTACGGTAGCATCGACATGCACGACGCGGTCGGAATTCACCAGATCAGGCAAAGCAGCCGCGCCGTGGTCGATCAGCCGTCAGACCCACGAAGGATGCAACATTAATGGCGCAATGTTCGCAGACGCTAACTTGCGTTTTGAAGCCTGCATCGAGACCTCGCGTGCTCGGTAGCTGCGGCACAGGTACATGTAGTAAATCAAGTTGACTGTCCAGCGTAATATCTGGTTTTCTATACTTTCTCTGTGTTGCTCTTTGAAAGCTGGGTTGGCCCTTAAAGGCTCACAAGCAACCGCGAGCTTACAGTTGCCGACGAGGAGAGATCTATAACACTTCGTATGTGAACGGGCCTAGCTATCTCACCGAAATCACAGCTTGAACTCCAATCTTGCACATTGGTCAGCAGCAACTCCCATCAGGTCTCAGCTGTTCAGGAAAACGACTGGTGTTCGGTGCCTACATCTAGCGACCTGATCGCTATTCTTGAAAGATTTCAGGATGGCGAGCGAGACTGATTCGGATGTCTACGACTTCGTGCTCGTTGGTGCCGGCTCAGCGGCATGCCTGCTCGCATCCCGCCTCTCGCGGCAACTCCCAGAACATCGCATCTTAGTCCTGGAAGCCGGCGAGCATCTTCAAAATGACGCCAAAGTGCAAACGCCTGGTCTATCTGGATCACTCCAAGGAGACCCCACCTATGACTGGGACTTCGCCAGCCAGCCTGAGCCAGGCTTGAACGGGCGCACGATCCCTCACCCACGGGGCCGACTGGCGGGTGGTACTAGTGCGATCAACAGCCATAGTGTAGTGTTTCCAAACCACGAGTGGCAGGATCGTATCGCGATGGACTTGCTACCCGAATCTGCGAAAGCGGACTGGAGTGCGCATGGCATGCAAGACTGCTACGACCGGTGGCACGTCGTCACTGATCGAGAGAACGACGGTGGCAGCGAAGAGCGTATTCGAACGTGCTATCCTCATGAACTAGACGAGCTGCAGAAACGTTGGCACCCTGCATTCGAGGAGCTCGGGCATGTCTCGCCCGCTACGGGGTTCGCAGAAAGTTTACCTGGCGCAGTCACTATCACCAATGCAATTGATGCTTCGAAGGGTGAGAGGAGCCATGCGGCTACAGCGTTCTTGGGACCTGCGTTGGCACGTGGCAATGTGACACTCAAGACGGGCGTGACGATCGACAAGATTGTGTTTGACGAGTCACGAGGCGCTGACGGGAAGCTCAGCGCGACGAGCGTGCGTTATCTTGACCACGGAGAGATGTCCTCCATCAACGCGAAAGAGATCATTCTCTGCGCAGGAGTCTTTGGATCTCCTGCAATCTTGGAGCGCTCAGGTATAGGATCTAGAGGAGTCCTTGCAGCTGCAGATGTCCCAGTACTCTACCAGCTCCCCGGCGTAGGCGAGAACCTACAAGACCACCTAAACTGCAGCTTGTCAATCGAAGTCAACGATGACGTTCCGACCCGCGACAACGTCCTTCGCAGTCCAGACCTCCAACGTGCCTCATCAATGGAGTACGAACGAAGCCACACCGGCAGACTGGCAGAGGGCCCAGCACACAGCTTCGCCTTCACAGCCTTGCAATTACTCGAAACACCTGCGGAAACACAAGAGCTCATCGAAGCGACTAAACAGCGTCTCCAAACCGAGACCAGTCCTGGGCTAAGCGCCCAATACTCCCTCATCCAGTCCACAATCGAAAGCCCCACAGAAGCAACAGCATCCACCTTCCTCCTCCGCTGCCAGCGAAACCGAGATCTAGACTCCATGCCCAAAGACACACCAGCGATGGCACCCGGAAACTACGCCACAGTCGTAGCCATGCTAGCCCACCCCTTCTCTCGCGGTAGCAGCCACATCACCTCCCCCAAACCCTCCCAATACCCAACAATAAAATTTAACTACCTCTCCCATCCCCTCGACACCGAGATCTTCGCCCGCCACCTCCGCCTCATCGAACGTCTGTTCCGCGGTCCTACCTTCACATCCCTCGCCAAACCCAATGGTCGTCGCTTGCCGCGCAGCTGTCCGAAGCCGTTAGAGACGCTGGAAGAGGCACGGGGGATATTGCCGATTAATGCGGCTACGAACTATCATCCTTGTGGGACTTGTGCGATGATGAAAGAGGAACTCGGGGGAGTGGTGGATGAGAGGCTGAGGGGTTATGGGACGGGGAATGTGAGGGTTTGCGATGCTAGCATCTTACCCGTCATACCCCGTGGTAATATCCTAGCGGCGGTGTACGCCTTCGCTGAGAAAGCGGCGGAGATTCTTGTGCGAGATGTGAAAGCGACTTAGCCCCGCTGCTCAGAAGTAGTCAAAGACATCAGATATAGATCACGTTGGAGAAATGCCTGAAGCAGGGAATATGCAGCTAGGAATGTCAGTAGGAGTAATCACAAAAATATTTCCAGACACTAGCCCCGCTGCATCATGTCTTCACTCGTCTATTGCTCGCCAGATCGGTTGCGTGGACCACCCACCTCCTCGTTGCAGGTCGTCGTACCTTCAAGAATTCACCCACTCCCCTGAGCACGGGCCACTCATATGCTACCTTGCGCCACGGGTTTGACTAATCTTCCACATCGCGTCCACCAAATCGAGTACCACCATCGCTACCGCACAGCTCCACCCTTGCAGCAGAAGTCATGGCTCCCGTATGTCCTCCCTAGACCCGAATCTCGATATCCTGCCAACTCACAATTCTAGCATGGCTCCAGCCTGCCCAAGGCCGCTACGGAAAGCGCAAAAGCAGCACGACGAGCGTTCTTCTGTAGGTCTGCACCGCTACAAGTGCCTTCTGATTCTCCACACTCCAGGCCGTCTGGGGTAGACTCTCGACGAACTTTGCGAATCTGACAAACGACAGGCGAACTCTGCCAAAAAGGCTACGCCCGCATGAATGAGTACGAAGCCCACGAAGGAAGCTACGATCACCAGCATCGAAAGGTACGCCTCCCGAGTCTCTGACTCCCAGTCTCCTGCCATTCCAGTCGCTCGTCCTATGCTTTCTCGGTCTTGTTGCGCGGCTTGCTACAATTCCGCCCGGACATCTGCTGATCACGTGCAACGTAGAGGTTGAAGGAGATGAAATCCCTAACCCGCGACCCCTCTCTAAACCAACCCTCCGCTTTCACATCCCGCTCCACAAACGCCCAGTCCGGCGAACTCCGCTCCCTCGCCCTCCCCGCCATCACACCGACCACAGGAGCGAAGAAGAAACCCGTGTTTCGCACCGTCGGCGCACCCGCCCCGTCCACAGCAACCACTACAGCAACGACTGTTGGTTCTCTACCTGGGTTGACTGGATTGGCTGGACTGGCTGGCGGGGACGAAAGTGGAGCAGTGAGGAATGGCTGGGCGAGTGAGGCGTACGATCCGGCTGTGGTGAGTGGGTGTAGTGATGACTGTGGAGTTTGCGATCCACGGACCAGGGGACGGGGAATCGTCTTGCCTACGTGAGGATGGTGTGAATTGAGAGTGGAGTTTGTGCGGCTTAGCGACGGCGTCCTGGAAGTGTCGAATATACCACTGCTGGTTTACGTACGGCAAGACTACGTGCTCGTCGTACGTTACCGTGAGCCGTTCCGTTTGCAAATCTTACAATAGGTCTATTGCTACACTACCACACTCCGCTCTACGCAACAATCTCAACCCCACCCGGATCCAGCCGTTCCCTCCACTCCTCCTCCCCCGCCGCCTCCACCCCAGCAACCCTAACATCCAACCTCGCGATCTCACCCCGTTCAGCATGCCGTTTCGGCTGTAGCGTAACTCTCTGCGCCACAGGATACACATACGCGCCCTTCTGCAGCCTGCCGTCACCCTCCCCAGCCCTCAAACTAGGATCATGCAGCGTGAGGCCAATAACGTCGTTGTAGAACTCGTCAAGTGAGCCGGCTTGGTGTTTCGTCTCGTACATCCTCAGTCGATCGAAGGGGAAGGATTGTGTGGTTTCGTCGGGGTAGAGGGAGGGGTCGTCGTGGTCAGGGTCGGTGGTGGAGAATTTCCGCTTCAGGCTTCGGACGTGGTCTTCGGAGGAAGGAATGAAGTACTCGTAATCGAATTCTTTCATTGGCTTTTCTCCCCTCTTTCCCTCTTCCCACGCCTCTTCCCGCTCTGCGTAGGCGGCATCTTGGGCTTCGTTCGCGACGGGGCGCAGGATCGCGGTGTCTAGGCGTGTGTCGTAGCGCGTGGAACCGAGGGGATTGGCTCGGAATTTGAAGAGCATGTGCCAGCCTGAGGGCGGTATGGCACTGAGATCTGGGAGGAGGGGGTAGGAGTCTAGTAGTTCGAGGGAGGGTTTTGTGGGGTGCGTGGGGTTTGACCAAGCGTCTTGCTCGGCTGCTGTTGATGGGGCGCCGAGGATGTTGTGTTCGGTCTGCTCGCCTTGGACTATGTCTTCTGGGTAGGCGAGGTCGAAGCCTTTCACTATGTGTCGAATGATGTTTAGCGGATCGTCTTTTTCTAGTGCGGTGTTGGATTTGGAGGATGTGCCGTTTGTCTTTGGCTTGCGGTCGCTGCGGCGGTTGAGAATGTCTTTCGAAGAGCCAGTGGCGAACATCTGCGGACTACTGCTCGCGGCGTACTCTGTGCGGCGGAGGAAGGAGACTTGATCTGTGGCTGAGGCGGACTTGGAGAGGGAAGCGAGAGGACGGAGCAGAGGTTTGTCGCGGGGATGGATGTGACGAGGACCGGGACGGATCATGATTGCTAGTCTTGTTAGCGAAGTCCATGCGCCGCGGTCACTACCAAAACTTACCAGACTCATCCCCATCGAAGACACCTGGTATACCGACCAGGTCTATGGGCATGCCCAGCTCAGCATCTGCATCGATGTTGAGCGGCTGCTCGCGCGCCAGTCGCGATGCATAGCCTGCGCTCGTGTACTGTCCTCCTGCTAAGCCTGTGCCGGGAATGTCGAGAAGCTTCGGGGGAAGTGGTGGTGGAGGGAGTTGGTTCGAGTAGCGGATGCGGGCGATGTAGTCCTGGTGCACGCTCCGCTCGGGGCGTTGGGAAGACATTGCGGATGATTGCTATGCTGATGCGCGATCAGACCTGTTCGATGAGCGATGTGCGACTTTCCGTCACTGCCATTGAAAGTCCAGAGTGAGGTGTCGCGCGTCGGGGAAGACGGAGATAGGTCCGGTCAGCCTCAGGCACATCACTGTAAAGTGAAACGCGACTCCACGCGTTTCATGGAGACGATCGGCATTGGCGATAGTGACAAGGATGGCAGGGTTGTGTAACGATATTGCTACACAACAAACCAACCACAATATGACCATACGATAACATTACAACGACAACATGGTCGTCGTCCGCGAGTCACCTCAGTCAAAGCTCTCACCCAGCAAGTCACTCGCCCAATGGCCGCCCCGCAGTCCCTTCGAGTGCCTGTCGCCGAGCGGGAGGGAGAAGTGGCAGCAACAGAGGCAGCGCGCAGCAGAACGAACGCCGTCGCCGTCGCCACTGCGGCGACCTATGAGCAGCTCGAGAGTGCTACAGGACCTGGCTGCCGAGGCCGGCGCAGACAGCGACGATGAGGAAGCCCTAGAGCTGGAGCTGCGGGAGATTGAGGTGAAGAGGAAGCTCAAGAAGCTGCGGGACGCGAAGAAAGGAGAGGACTCGCAGGCTGGCTCTATCCGGTCAAGTCGGAAGTTTGAGCGAACGGACAGTACGAGGGAGTCGCCTACGAAGCCGCGGTCGACCATACTACCTCTCTCAAGCCATCGCAATGTCGAGGTCCCTCTATCGCCCATACGTCGCGTGCGGGACCCGGCGGAGCCCGTATCGCCTGCCAGAGCTCGACTTGGTCTCACTGCAGCTGCTCGAGCCCAGGACGTCTCGCTCAAGCGCGCTAGGGACGGCACTCAGATTCGACATATGGACTCGAGAAACGCTCACAGTGCGCTGAGTGCTGCTACTCAGACATCGAAGCCTGTGTCTTCGTTCAGTCAGCGGCTGGCCAAGTCGCAGGCGGAACAGCTCGAGCAGGAAAGTCGCAACGAGAGGATTGAGAGGGCGAGGAGTAAAGGGTTTGCTTTGGGGTCTGACGTGAATGGGTCCATGGCGCCTCGAAGTCTGGCACGGGAAGCCAGTACTCCAGCTGGTTCGAAGTCTCGTACGGAAAGAACGTCATCTCCAAGCAAGGCACCGCCATCTCGTAGCAGTGGAGGAATAGGAAGCACGAGGGCTGTCGATTCACGATCAGAGCAGACTCCGCGATTCCGCGCAGCTAGGACGGAAGCTAGATCCCAGACACCTGTCGGTCCACCACCACAAGAAGACGTTACGATGTCCGACAGCGTCTTCGATCCTCCGCCACCACATTCATCCTCAGACGGCTCAGGCTACGACCCCTTCTCCGGCATTCACCTCAGCAAACGTCAAGTCCCACACTCAGATTTCGCTCGTGCCTTCGAGGAGAGCGAGATCTATACCCTTCCCCGACTGCTAAAAGAAGTCAAAGCACCTGAGTACGACCCACCGGATTGCGAAGCAGACTACATCGTTCTTGGGATATTAGCTTCGAAGTCCACACCCTACAACCAGAAGTCCAATCACCGCACCAACGACGCTGACAAGCCCCAAGAAGATGCCTCAGCACCACGGAACAAGTTCATGGTCCTTACCTTGACCGATCTGAAATGGACAGTCGACCTCTTCCTCTTTGGCAGTGCATTCGATCAATTCTGGAAGCTCACTCCAGGCACTCTACTCGCGATCCAGAATCCTGCGATCTTACCACCGAAAGGCAATCAGCACAGCGGTGCTTTCAGCCTCAAGCTAGGCAGCTCAGAGGACAGGGTAATGGAAATTGGCACCGCACGCGACTTGTCCTACTGCGTGAGCATGAAGAAAGACGGCCAACCCTGCGCTACATGGGTCGACAAACGCAGCTCCGACATCTGTGACTTCCACCTTGCACTCCTCGTCGATAAGTCCCGTAAATCGCGCATGGAAGTCAACGGCATGTTCCGCGGGGGCACCACTCGTTCAACATCGCCTAGTGCTCGCGGCCGACGTGGCCCACGCACACATCGTCCTGGCGAGCCTGGCGCGAAGCCCAAGGCTGGGACGTACTCGCGAGAGCACGGCCAGCTCTTCAGCCTACCCTCCACCGGTCCCGGCCGCTCCGCAGCATCGATCCTAGACGCCGAAGACGCCTCCACCCTCGCATCCCTCACTTCGGAAGAGTCTTCCCGCCGCCGGATCGCCGCCGCGCAACGCGAGCGAGACCTAGCGTCTCAACTCTCTGCCCTCCCATCCACAATCGGCGTGGACTACCTCCGTGCTGCCGGCCGTGGCAAGGGCTCCAGCCATCCCGACACCACAGCCGATGCCAGAGGTGCAGGCATTTTCGAGGAGAAGAAATCAGCCCGTGAGCTCGGTCTACTCAACAACAGCGCCGCATCCTCCCGCCTTTCCCCAGCTAAAGACCGCAAAGCGCATTTTGGCTCCGCTGCTGTGGGGACTTCTGGCCGCAACGCCATGGGCTGGGGCGGGCACGCGAAGTGGGGACTTCTACAGCCTAACGCAAATCCTGCTGTGGCGGAGGTGAGTGTAAAAGAGGGTGGAGGGAGTGTGAAGAGCGCTATGAGAGGACGGAGTCGCAGTCCAGAGAAAAAGAAAGCTCGGATTTTGATTGAGGGGAAGGGGGTCAGGACGCCGGGACGGGAGAGTTTGGGTATGACGGTAGGGGAAGAGGATGGTGATGAGTTGGATATCGTGTGAGGCTTGTATGATGTCTATGGTGACCTGTGTGGTCTTAGTCCTGGCCCGGCCTGATCCGCAACGCCTGATACAAGTCCTCGGAGCCACACCCTCCCGTCGAAGTCAGTGCTCAAATACTAGCCCGTCTCGGCGCGCCCATTCTCCGCACCCTACGCTCACCCTCCGTCATACCATCCGTAGTTCCCAGGCCTTCCCCTTCAAGGCCGCCTTCTTCCCGCAGTTCTTCGAGGAACTTCTTGCCATAAAGATACCCAACACGGTAAATCTCCTCGAACTTCCCAAACTCCAGCGTCCCGTAAGCCTCGATAGGTGGCCGCATATACCTACACCCCGGCGTCGTCTTCGCCCGTTCCAGGTTTTCGTAGCTACTCACATACGCTAACCGGGCCTGGATTTCTGACAACGTGGGTGGGTTTGGGTAAGAGGAGAAGGGGTTCCAGCGGTTGAGACTGGCCCAGGTGCCGGAAAGCGAGTCGCCGTAATTCTGCGGCGTCGTGTCGTCTAGCGCTCCGACGTCTATGGCGAAGATCAAGCTCGCGCCAAGAGTTTTCATGTGGCTGACTGTCAAATTATCGACATACCCGCCATCGAGAAGCATGTTGCCCTCATCGCACATGGGCGGCAACAAACCCGCTAGACTCATGGAAGCGCGGACATACCGCCACACGTAGCCCGACGTATGAATCTCCGAGCGGGAGTGCGAGATGTTCGTAGTGTTGCAGTAGAACTCCAGCCAGAAGTCTTCAATCTGCGCGTCACCGAACGTCTTGAATATCCCGCGATTGAACTCGTGCCCAGTCGTGTAAGAGGCAGAAGGGTAAGTGACGTCGAGCGCGAACCGCCACATGCTGCCCATACGTCCGGCGAACTTCTTCGCGCGACCGTACATTGGTACGACGTCTGCGTCCCAGGCGTAGAGCGCGCCTATGAAGGCCCCGATCGAGGTACCGCCGATGATGTCGATGGGCAGTCCGGCTTCTTCAAGTGCGCGGATGATGCCGACATGCGCTATACCCCTTGCACCCCCGCCTCCTAGCACGAGGCCGACTGAGCGGCCGCAGAGTCGGCGGGCGAGGCGGTGGAAGTCGCCCTTGAAAGGCGTGTCGGCTGAGTATAGCGGTGTCTGGCGCACACGGCGGGATGTGTATTTTTGTATCTCGGCTTGCAGAATCTGCACGCGGTGTTTGAGCGCTGTTCCGAAGCGCTTGCCCATTGGGTGGGGAGTTGGCTCGGCAGCGCTAGAGCGGTGGGACATTTGGATGTGGTGGTGGCCGCCGTTGATCCAGGTGCGGTTGCGGAGCCATTGCCGCGTCAGACCAGCTGGGCAGTAGCGCTCGGCGTGTAGCAGGATGAGCTCTTTACGCGCGGTGGTCTTTGTGGTGAGCAGGAAGCGCTCGTATTCGCCTATGGCTGGGGAGGACTCAGCGAGGCCTACCAGGAAGATGCAGTCGGCTTGGCTGATGCAGGTCTGAGTCCAGGGGGAGGTGACACTAGTGTCGGCTATGTAGAGGACGAGTCCGTACTTCTCTTCTAGATCGGCGAGGTACTGGGACAGCTTGAGCTTGCCCATTTTGTTGAAGGCGTGGCGTCCGAGGTGGTTGAGGATGGAGGATTGGTTGAGGGAGGTCACGCCGTTTGGGGTGCCAATTTGGTGGAGGGCGGTTTGGAGTTTGTGGGCGAACTCGACGACTGGTACGCCTGATGTGCAGGGCACAATGGCTACAGTTCGTAGATTGTGTGTCGATGTAGCTTTTGGTCTTGACACAGACATCTTGCTCTCGTGCGTCGGCTCGGCCATCGGTCCTTCGACCAACGCTCGCATCCGTGAAGCGATGATCTTTGACACCTTGATCGTGATACCCGGATGTTCTTGCGCAAGACTGTTGAAAAGAGTTTTCGGCAGCTTCGCCAACTCAGTATCGCGAATCGCATGCAGCGTACCAGGCCGCCTCGATTCGGTCAGCACTTCCAGCTCGCCAACACTGTCACCTTGCCCAAACTCGCCAATGACCTTCATCTTGCCGTCGCCACTCTCTTGTATGGCTCTCAATCGCCCATTAAGAACTATGTAGATGGCATCACTCTCGTCTTTCTGGTTGTATATGACCTGTCCGGCGTTGACCTGTACCCACTCCAGCGCAAAGTCGATATGCAGGATGATACGTGGGAGCAGGTTGGCCAGGCGCTTCGCCATCGTCAAAAGGACAATAGGGTAGCGCTCGACGATCTTTTCGACCGCGAGCCTAGGTAGGAATCCAACGTACACGTCCGTCTTCGCCGTGACATCTATGAACGATCTGTACGATGAGACAGTGCCGAGGTAGCCCGCCAGTCCGCCCGGCTTGATGAGGAAGAGACTCTTCTTGTGCACGGACTTTCGCTTCTGGTTGGGTGGCTTGCCCACAGATCCCGATCGCGAGCCGCTGCGTCGTCTTGCGTGTGGGTTCAACAACTGAGCCGCCTCGATACCAGTGTGTCCTGGCAATGTGCCGAGCACGTTCGGGTCCATATCCTGCTCGTCAACCGTAACACTGACGTCCAGAAAGCCATCGATCACGTAGTACAGACCAGGATTACGCTCACCCTGCTCGACTAGGATGGAGCCTTTGGGAAAACAGACGATCTCGATATCATGCCGTAGATCTTCGAGCATGTTTGCCGAGCCACCCTGGCTGTACGCCGAAGCTGAAGCAATCGATTCAGAATCGCCATCGCCTGAGCCATCGTGCATGTCCATGAACCCAAAAGCATTGTTGAAAATGGCCGTCTGCCGTCGCGAGTCGAACGAGACCAGCCGCGGAGACTGTGCTGCCGAGCCAGCTGTACGTAGGCCGTCCTTTGAGTCTGTCAAGCCAATAGCTTTCGATATGCACCCCATGATAGACTCGCGGAAGAAGACATCTTCGTCCATGGATTCCTGCCGATGCAGTGTAGCTCGCGGGTCCAGTGAGGTGGTGAACGGATCCCGTGTCTTTGTAGCAAGTGGACTATGCACGTCCATTTGCAAGACATGTGGTGCCTGATATGGCTGTGACAAGCTAGGTCTGCCAGCTCGGCCGGCGTTCCGTGCAGCGTGGATGTTAGTCAACAGATCACCTGCGCTGATTCTATCCGGATCGTGAGTCTCAAAGTCACTCCGTTGAGGGGTGCCTTTGGTGGCTGCAAGACGAGCTTGCATTGCTACCTCTTTACGAAGACCGCTGCTTGACCTACGCCGACTGCTGATGCGCGGATTGTGTAGTGCGATGCCCTTCATACTTTCTTCAGGCGGAACGCGCTCCTGTTCCTTCCGGAACTTGTCTTTCAGCCTTTGCAAGGCCTCGCCACGTAGGAAGTCAGGAAGATCCTGATTAGTGTATCTGTCCATCAGTCTTTCAGTTCGGAGGACCTCTTTCGTCAGCCCCAGGTATGAATGCCCTGTAGCTAATGTGACTCTTTGGAGACGAGTGAGGATGACTTGGACTATATGGGCTGTGGCTTTCGGATATATCCGAGTCAGTCTGTGGAACGCCGTAGCAGGAATGATGGCAATGGTAGTGTCGACAGTCGCTCGAGCTACAATATCTGGGTGTGCAGACGCGGGCTTCGCAGCTTTCTTAGACCTGCGACGACTGAACCCTGCAGTACTGGGAGTGCGGCTCGAGTCCTCCCGTGACTCCTCGTGTGAAGTGTCAAGTGCAAGGTGAGGCGGATCTCTCAGGATGCCACTTGCAGCGCCTTCAGCTAGCGTAGATGATCTCCGCTTCCTGGGATCGCGATGCGGAAATGATCCATTCCATGCAGCGGGACTTGGTACACCAGACTCCGGAGTCAGCGTTCCATCGATGCTCATGCCAGGAAACCGCGTCTGCAGGTGAGGCGCTGAACCAGTCTCCAACGTCTCTTCTTCATCACCGTGTCTCAGCTTGACGTTCTCTGTGAAGAGTGCTAGGATGGAGAATAGCGAGGACATAGGTGCCCCGTTTTTCACTTCCGTTAACAGCTGATACCTTCGGTTGGCGCCTGCTCCATCCTCACCAGAGCCATCTTCGACGGCAGACTCATCACCAGTATCATCTGGAGACGATGTGCGGTTCGACTTGACGAAGATTTGCACGAGGCCATCCACCACCAAGCAGAAGCCTTTCTCCTCCTCAAGCAGAAGCGTCTCGCCAGCGATGAGCTTCCTTGTTTGCATAGTCCGCGTCAATTCGTGGAACACAGGCCTCTCCAGATACCCGAACACTTTAATCGCGCTCAGGAACTCATCGAAGTAATTGGCAAGTCCCGGCTTGGTGTCCGGGTCCTGAGTCTCTGGGAAGACCTCTACTTGCGGCTCCTTGCGTTGCGGTTCCGGGGGTAATCTCGAGTACATGTTCAGGAATCGATATCTCACGAACCAGCTCACCGTTGACACCAGCGCAAGCATTAGAATTAGCAGAGTCGTCATGTTTAGCGTAAGCGTGAAACTTTTGGACAGAAAGGAGAAGAGCCATGTCGGTAATGTTATCGTTACAAAAGTAGCTATCCAGTACAGCAGACTCGGTATGACGGTGAAGATCCCAAGCAGAAGGCCGCCGAGCATGCTAGACGTGGACTGTATGGCCGCGGTCGTTGCCGATGTTGACAGTGTTGACGCGCTTAGGCTTGAGGTCTGATCTGCCATGACCGCCGGCACATGACTATCTGTGGCCTGCAGGCTGGCCATACTGGCACGCGCGGAGCAGACAGATGCAGCATTCGAGTGATAGTCCAAGCCTATCATGAATGAACGTGCCGTTCGTACCTTGCAGTTGACACCACGGGGCCTCGGCGAAACTATCCGCCGAAACCCTGCAGTAGCCACGTCACATGTACCCTTTCTCACTGTACCCATTTCTATGGATATATACAACATCGATGGGAGTGATGTCGTCTCGTTCCGCTGGCTGAGCTTTTCCTTCGCCTACTCTCTAGCTCCGCTCAGCACTCTCCCCTCGCAAGTCAAAGGACTGATCTGGCGAGGTACTTGCGGTCGAAAAGGCGCAGCATCTGGGACCACTGCTTGCAGAGTCACTTCTGCGAAACCAATAGAATGTGAAGCTTAGCCACTGGCGTACATTCGTCTCGTAACGTGTCTGCTGCGTGTGTAATGCTCCTGCCAGGCTGGTCGTGGCCGCAAAGCTGTAGGAACAAGCCGCAGAGGAACGAGAATCAAGTACAGATCGCACAGAATGGACATGGGACGCCGACACCGCATACCATTTTGGTAGCTCTGGGTGCGTGAATCATAAGCGTAGGAGCGTTCCATACCTCCGGAGAAGGTGAGATCTATGCAAGAGTATGCTGACAGGTGTCTACGTTCAAACTACCGGAGCAATAGCGATCTCTTTCTTGGACACTCTAATTAATTCCTGCTGCTTTTCCGGATGCATCCGATCATTCTACGGCCCATGACAAAAACGAGGCTCACAGAACGCATCTCTGATCCTACGCTGACTGCGGTGCCGAGAAGCACTTTGTCCCGGTCCCCACAACGCATACCACAAACGGCGTGTTGTGCACTTCGTCGTCCGGAGGAGTCACCATGATGCCGGAATATCCGGTGCGGTTTATCACGCACCCATCACTTGCCTGACTCATGGCTTGACTGAAGACATCGGCGACGTCCTTGTTCGAGGGTCTACGATCCTGATGTCAGCCGCAGGTTGAACAGCAGAATTGGCTGTATCACTTCGGACTTACTTAGGATCTGGAGTTGTTGCAAAGTCTGGTAAATTCCAGCCAACACTAACCTGGCAGGTGCCCGAAGTGTATAGAGAGCAGTACTTTTGCGATGTGTCTGGATAGTTGACACAGTTGCCTGCAGGCATGGTGATGACGTTAGCATCGCTCGCTGGCGAGATCTGACTGCAGTCAGATTGGAGCGCCTGCGCGAATGTGCCATCTGCGAATGCTATCGGAGTACATGATGCTGCGGGGGACGTGGTCGTGGTTGAGGTGGTAGATGAGGGCATGGAAGATGATGTGGTCGCCGCAGACCGCTTGTAAGTCGTGGTGCTTGTCGCAGCGTGCGAATCCGTGCTGCCGATAGCACCTACAAAGTACTTCTCGGCATGAGTCTCGGGTGGATCGCGTGTGGCCCTGCTCGAAGAGGATGCCGAGCTCGACGCCTGACTTGTAGTTGGATCCGCAGTCGGCGTGGTGACCGGTTCCTCAGGAGGCGACGGAGGAGTAATAGGCGGCGGGTCTACCCCGCCTCCAGGGATGAAGGGTACTGTTACATGTCGGTCAGCGACTGCATGAAAGATGCGCAATCCCCCAAATCACAAGCCGCCGGCAGCATGCTACGCATTTCCGAGCCATCCCTGGCAGTGTGGAGAAGCTGGACCGCCATCGAGAGTGTGGACAGCACCATGGCCCCAAGTACATTGCCACTTCTCTCGACACCATCACATTGGCGTGGTGAGGTTGAGGACTGCGGCCATGGTGCTGGCAGTGGCTTTTCCAGTACACCAACATTGCACAGCACGCGAGGCGACCAATATGGGATGCGGAACTCACTAAATGCCACGCCGCCTGCCCCAATGATGAGAGGGTATACAATTCCACCTATCATTGTGCTCGATGTGGTTGAGCTCTTTCCCGAGATTGTTACCGGTACGAACTGGCGATCACGTTAGCATATGGACGCTACTTGCATGGCGTGCTTCACTTACAGTCTCGGTGATGGGCTTGCCGGACAATGTAGTAGTGACGACGGTTGCACTTGCTGGGAGCGATGTGTCCGTTCCCCCGGTTGAAGACGTGGACGACGATGAACTGGTCTTGGTCAAATCGCTGGGCAATGTATGATCCGGATACGCCGCGTCTGATAGCTTGTAGGATTCTTCGTCCAGGTACCAGTCCCCGCCCCAGAAGTTGTTGCCGTCGACACATTGGTCCAAGATCTGATTGAACGCATCCTCGCAATGTTGCAAGGGCTGTGATGTATCACTCCGTGTAATCCTGAAGACCATGGACCCAAGGTTGAAAGATGCCACAAGATCAGAGCCTGGAGGAAAGCCGCTATTGCAGATGGAATGAACATTGCCGGAGGCCTTCAGCTCTTTCGCGATATCTGATCCGCTAGGGTCGCCTTCTCGACGCTGTTGTGTACAGTCGGCCGCTCGCGTGGCGCTATAGAGAAGCAAGGTCCACAATGACGAGACAATCATAGGGGACAACATGGTATTCGAGTGACTTCTGCGGCTCCTGTCAAAGTCGATGATACCGCCGAACGTCGGGCCAGTAGGCTATACATGTAGGTCGTGCATTACTGCTACGGTCATTTGTATCTGCGTCGCTGACCTAATGTTGTACTATATTTGCTACTGTGGAGAGGACCAAGAGATCAGCCGCAACATCGCTTGCATGCAGTCAGCAGTAGTCTGTATCTCATTGCAACCTGGCCTTATACGCATTCAATGTCATTTGATGAGACCGAATAGGATGGAAATTAGTAATGCTTATGTCTCACATTGGTGTGTTCATCGACCTGTCCATTCCTGTCTCGAAATCATAAGCTGACACTCTTAGTATCTTTATTCTGTTCGGCTGACAATACGAATGCTACGGTACTATTCCAGGACTAGCTAAGCCGATCGCTTGAGAGTCGGGGTGCTCTGCCATCGAAAACCTGTCTGCCATACTTGAAGAGCTCTGGCTGCCAAACGTTCACCAGTCACCGACTCTACGAAACACCCTTAGACGTAGCCACTTGATATCAAATACGGCTCTGTTGGACGACACAACTTGTCAGATTCAGTTGCTCTCCAACTCGCATGCCCTCTGGTGCAGTGAGGATACCTACCTTCGCGACTATACAGAAAACGAACCCTCGACGGCGAGAATATCCCCGAAGCGTGGACTTTTCTCGACAATCCTCGACCGTCATGAAGTCGACGACCAGAGTTAGTCTGGCTCTACTGTCTGGCCTCGGGTTCATGGTATCATTTGCCCGGAACCATGTCATCCAGCCCAATGCACTCGATCTCAACGACACTGGTATCGAGCTCGCTCTGGGAAACAAGGCCAATGACTTCCTCGCGATACGGGCAGCGCTCTCGACTCCTCTTGATAGCTATTCGTACGACGAGAATTGCAACTTTGCCAACAAGGTCGCCATCAGATATGGAATAGACGAAGCGAAGAACATGGCTGCTTCTGCTGTCGCTAAATTGAGCACCGAGAACCCTTTCAAGAACAGCGCCCCGTACGACGATCCTTGGAAAGCAATGCGCTTCACTGCATTTGGCAGCGAGCAAACGACCAGCCAGAAGTCTCTGATTGACATGTACACTAAAATATCCGATACCACTGGCAAGTCTTGATGGAACCGAAGTCCTCACGTTGCCATACTAACAGGCTTACTAGGTGGCGTTACTTTCCATTGCGGAGAGCCAGCTCTTGCTGTCGCGGCGACGCAGAAGAATCCATTCGATTGCGTGATGTGCCGCGCTCAGGCAGACGACGGCAGCTTCGTCATCATGGACGCCTTCCAGTTCAAGGCGGCCAACGACAGAGTTCCCGACAATTTGTTGGAGTACGACATTGAGAAATGTGGATGGGGCAAGGGTAGGAACATAGTCCTTTGCACAGACACCCTACTGGGCGGCGCCAAGAACTTCAAGCTACTTCGGGAGACCACGCCCGCAGCTGGCATGTCAATGGGCGAGATCAAACGCACCTACGGAGCTACAATGCTACATGAGCTATCGCATGTCTATGACGCGGTCGACATTCCGGGAGGATACGATTACGAGGGCGTGGTATCGCTCAGAAGCGCTGCCGAGTCCGGGAGGAACCGTGCGTTCCCTGGAAAGAATGCAGATTCATACGCCTTATTCGGTGTGGCCGTGGCGACGCAGGACAGCACTCCACCTATGGACAGCTTCGACTGGTCCACGGGGCATGCTGTGAACGTGGCTTTCTCTTGATTCAGCCGCAGGCTTGAAGCGACGACCGGGGCGTGTTCTTCGGATTGGCGCGGCGGCCGTAGCATAGAAGATTAGCCGAGCAATGCTATTGCGCTGTGGATACCCTGATGAACCCATGGTCTCTCATTGACCATAACATCTGTCTTCAGGACTTGCTTGTGGCGTGCGCTGTCTGACGTGAGCTCGACATTTCGTATGGCTGAGCAATCGTCCTTCATTTTCACAGAGGCAAGGTCGCGTACATGTGCTCGTACGAATGATTAGTAGATGTATTCATTCGGCAAAGCGCCATCCATGCGCTATGTACACCGTATGTTGGTATGTTAGTACAGTACAGAGGTACCTTAGTGAGATCGGAATCGGCCCCGGACTCTCCCGAGGTCGGAAGGCTCCTTTACTCTGACAGCGTACCATATCACCTGCATGTACCCGTATCGAAACATTCGTCCCTGATCGGGACACATCAGCGCTTCACGTATCAAGACGTGAGGAGTTGCACGCAGTGACTGATGGCTGTCTCAGATGCCCACCCCAACCGTAGTCTGGCTCGAGCATGTCGTTCGACCGCCCACATTATTACAGAGGTGATGACGGCCCACTGAGTCTGGCCTCTCGGTTGCTTCGTGCACTTCAACCTTTCACGTTATGTACGGGTTGACGGATGTCGCATGGCAAGTGTTGCATTGCCGAAGACCTTCGCGTGGAGCTAACTTCCATGCATGAGTGTACCTGACATGCAAAAGACAACCTGCAATTGGCCAGCACTCATCCACGATGCATCAAGCAAGGCAACCCGACTTGCCGTGCATGGAACCAGCCAAGCAAGGCTACAGGTACCACATCACGTTTGCTGATATCGACGTTCATCTCCACGATACTGCAGAGCGACCACCACACTACGTTTCAGCGCGACTCTCACCGGTATGGCGGATCCTCTGAGTGTCATCAGTGCGATCGCGAGTGTGATCCAACTCATCGACTTCAGTGCGAAGCTACTCTCAAGGCTGAACGAATACCGAAGGAAAGGCAACGAGCTACCCGCCAGCTTCACACACATCGGCCGCCAGCTCCCCCTTCTTCGAGAGATCCTCGAACGCTCGGAGGTTGGGATCGAATGCCAGATCATCAGCGACCGCGACATCAAGGCAATCGCACCATGTCTGCAGGGCTGTGGTGAGCAGATCGGAAAGCTCAGAAGTATACTGGACAAGGTCGTGCCAGAGCTACAAGAGAATGTCGTGAAAAGAATGGCCAAGGGTCTCCGCAGCGTCTGGAAAGAGTCTGAAGTGCGCGACATCTGTGATCGAGTCGGGGGATATGTGAAAATTTTGGACTTCTATTGTGCATGGTCATCATCGAAGCTCGATAGTCGCAACGGTAGGTCTTTCTACGCCCGAACATCTCACTGGTAGAGTCACTTGGCTCGTGCGCGCATTTTGTGACCCATATTTGCCACAGCTACAGCCAGACCCCATCGATAGAAAGAGTTGTCGCGGGTGTGGACCGGCAGATTGTCAAGGCGACCTTTAGGGATAGGGTTTTCGAAGCCATCTCATGCTCGTATCTCAGAATATGACAGTGCATAACACCAGAGAGCTGTTGAGATTGTGATTGCTGACGAGCATTCAGACCAGACTTGCGCAAAAGCGCAAGCTTGGCTAGCAGCCCCGGATCCGTATCACAATCTGAGAAGAGCACTCAAAGTCCGAACGCCTAATACAGGAACTTGGTATCTTCACGGCGACCAGTATCAGAAATGGAGGATTGGAGACAGACCCTTTACATGGCTATATGGCGCGCTGGATCTGGCAAGTCCATACTGAGCGCTGGTATCTGTCACGATTTGCAAGGAGTTTGCAGCGATGATCCGGCAAAGTCCCTGGCGATCTGGTACTTTGATTTCAATGAGAGTGCCAAACAGGATCCGTCGAATATGCTGCGATCCCTCGTAAGTCAGCTGCTGGACTATTGTGCGCAGGTCCCGGAATCTCTGCAGTCACTACATACTACGTGCGAGAACTCCGGTCGGAGTCCATCGACTGATGATCTCTTACTGGTACTGAAGCACGTCCTCGAGAGATTGCCGACGCCATTCATAGTGCTAGATGCGCTGGATGAGTGCACGAATCGTGCTTCGCTCTCTGAGATTATCAAGGAGATGCACAGCTGGAACCTAGCTGGAGCTCGGGTACTTATGACTAGTAGGAAGGAGATCGATATCGAGGAAGCGCTGGAAGACATCGTTTCTCAATTGGCATGGATTGGTCTCGAGAGCAACTTGATTGACAGGGATATTCGAACGTACGTGCACGAGAGACTGACGACAGATAAGTCATTTCGCAGGTGGCAAGGACCTAAGGAGCGAGAGATTCGAGAGGAGATCGAGACGACACTTGGGCAAAGAGCTCGTGGCATGTAAGTTTGATTCCAGTTGCTCGATCGCTACGCGCGAACAATACTCGGCATGATACTCACATGCGCATTCACAAACGAGGACCCGGTACTGGTCGGGACTTCGTGAGAACAATGTACTTATCTTTAGTGTCTGGCGCAGGGAGCAATACGATAAGATCGATCCAGGAAGAGCGGCAGATTTGCGGCGAGTTTGTATCTCTTCCAAAGGTTAGGATCACTAGTGCTCTTGTACGTCTGACTGCCACAGTCGCTCCACATTGTTCCGCCCACTAGAGACTGAAGCTCGCTTCATTCATTGCTCATTGGCGGTGCTGCAGCCTACTGCAGCAATATAAGCAAGCTCAAGGAAGGCCAAATGCACACATCTTCACTACCATCGACAACTACTCATCAGCCACGACATAGGCGATTGAAGTAAGGCGCTGCTGATATGATTTTCCAGGTTTCGATGGGCTGGATGTCAATTGGACGTTCTGGCTCAATGTGCGACAAAGGACAAAGTTCGCCGTGCACTCAAGGAACTACCAAAGACCCTAGACGACACGTATGATCGTATAGTGCGGAGCATCGAGGGCGGTGAGAATGCGCAGGAAGCGATCAAGATTCTCACATGGCTTGCGTACTCTGAGCGACCACTTGAGATTGATGAACTGCTCGAAGCCACAGGTATCTTCCTGGACGACGTGCCGCGCTTTGACAGAGACGAAGTCCTTGCCGATCCGCGGGATGTTCTGCGGATATGCTCTAGCCTTGTCAGCATGACCACGACCGTTGAAAGCAATGACAGATACTCCATTGAGCGCGACGATCAACATCTTGTCAAGACCAACGCCGAGCACTCGCTGACAGGCGACGCCAGCGATGGCAGTGACAACGGACATACTTTGGGAGGGGGAAACTCACCAGACACCGTCCACGCGGTGGGCGAGGAAGACAACCTCAGTGCATACGTTCCGGAGCCCAGTAATCGGCGACAACAGCACGTGCGACTAGCTCATTTCTCCGTCCGAGAATACCTCATATCCGATCGCCCATGCATTCCACAATACTGCCTAGGTATGATAGGTAGTCATGACATGCTTGCAAGCTCCAGTCTGGTGTATCTACTGCAACATCATACCTCGCCGGATGTCGAGACCCATAGCAATGTCCGATCCCAGGATGCACCTCTGTTCAGATACGCTGCAGACTATTGGGGCATTCATGCGAAGGCATCAGGGGAGCTCTCTCAGCTCCAACGCGACCTTGCAATGGAGTTGCTGATGATGGACACGCCGACCCGTTGGGCAACGAGAGCCTGTATGGAGGGAACTTTTCCGGACCACGGCTTATGTGTAGCGAGCTTCCTAGGGCTGCCGCGCGCCGTGACGAGGATGCTCGAAGGTCCGAGCATCGACCCGGACGCTCGGTGTGAAAGATGCAACCAGGCGCTCTACGTGGCTGCAGATGGGAACCGCTTGGAGATCGTAAGCATTTTGCTGGATCGAGGCGCGGACATTAATTGGAAAGATACGCATCATCGCACAGCACTCTTTGCGGCAACAGCAGCAGACCTTCCGGAGATTGTGCAGGTCCTGCTGGATCGAGGCGCCGATGCCTATCCGCGAGAAGCGTCCGATATATCTGTATTATGGGTCGCCTCGCATCTCGGCCACTATAAAGTCGTTGAGCGCTTGGTAAATCATGGCGCAGATGTCCAGCGTACATATCACGACCAAAAAGCGTTACACATCGCATCAATAAATGGCTTTGCAAATATTGTCGCATTACTACTTGAAAATGGTATGAATGTCGATTCGCCTGATGAAGATGGCGAAACGGGATTGCAAGCTGCCTCTCGGAGGGGCCATTCAAGCATCGTAAAGCTGCTCTTAGCTCGAGGCGCAGACGTGAACCATACAAGGAGCTGGCGCTACGGGACTGCACTCCAAGCTGCCTTCCGAGAGGCATTCATCGGAGCTGAGAGTCGCCACATGATGGAGGAGATCGTGGAGATCCTGCTAGGTCATGGAGCAGACCCAGACGCGCACGGCATATTCAGGGTGTACACTTCCAGGGGTTTCCGTTATTACTACACCGCCCTCCAGGCGGCAACAGGCGAGGGCCACGACGCCGTTGCGCATATGTTACGGGAGAAGAATGCCAAGTCGTGGCCTTGCTGCAAAGCTGCTCCCAAGGGTGGTATCATTTGCGACAACGATCCCCCAGACAGCGACGAGGTGTCAAATGCTGGGACGGTTGCAGATGAGCAATGCGGAGGGTTTGATATCGTTGAGGCTGCAGATATAGAGATCAGAAGTTTTGATGCAGCGCAGCAACGACTTTCGGCCGAATTAGGCACCATGAGCGAAAAACCTTATCGCCTAATCTCCTGCATAGCAACGAGACGCAAGTACACACCATAATGCAGCAACCTGTTAAAAATACTCCACAGAGTTCTGGGACCGGCGACAGAGCGAGAAATGAGTTCAGGGTAGAAATTTCATCGGAATCTACATGATGGCCTAATAACCTCCAACGCGATCGACCCAGCCCTGCATATCACACAGTCAAGCAACCAAGCCTCCAACACCCGCTGATAACGCTACCAATACTGTAATGATACTCCAGTAATTCACACCTATTCTATCGATGTTCGCCCATGTATCTCACTGCTTTTGCTGCTTTGCTGAGGGTATCATCGCGTAGACCCGAAACCCGTTTTGATAACGCCATTGACCATGGAGAAGCCGAGCCAGACGAGGTGACTGGCTGGTAGAAGGTACTGCAGAGAGTCTGATGGGACCAGCCGCCAGAAGTGAAGGTGGGGGGAGGTGAGGAGGCCTCCGTAATCCGGAGCAGCTCTGTGGGAGAAGAGAGCACCTACTTCCACATCGAGAACCCCGGCGCAAGCGTCTGGTCAAGTCGGCCAGATATGCTTTTGCCGCGACTGTTGCGCTTACGATGCGACAACGGACTGCTCATACCGCTCGATGTTGGCTTCTTGACACCCGAGCTGGAAAAAGTCATGTCCTTGCTGATGCGCTTCTTGCGTGCGGGCGTAATTGGCGCATTGCCGGCGCCACGACGCCCGCTCTGGAGAGCATTGCTCTCATTCGTGGAAGCCCGACTGGCAGGATGAAGCGCCAACGAGCTCTCATGCTTAGCGCGATGTTGATTGAGACGGAAAGAACCAACCACGCCCTGTGCGAGGAACAAAGGCTGGTCCGTAGAGGTGATGTCCGGAGAAACAATGTTGTCGTCCTCATCCGAGTCCGGGTCCATGTCAACGAGCATGTTAAACGTCATGTCAAGGTCCTGGTCCTGATCCATCTCACTTCCATCGTCGGTGGGTGCCACAGTACTAGCACCAAAGTTGGTGCTGAATAAAGTTGGCAAAAGAGGCTGGGTGATGGCCATGAGGTCACTGACGGAGGGGACCGTGGGGTCATCGCAACGCATGAAGTCCATGTTACCATTGAACATCGTGGCGAGCGTCGACTCAGCAGTGAGTGGACGCTGGGGCGTGCGCTCACCACTGCTACCCATCGGGAAGCTCGTCGAACCTCGTGGGCTGCTGTCACGGCTGTGGGCCACACTGCGAGCATGGTCCCAGAATGCCTTGTGCTTTTCTGCGGGCTTCGAAGGCATGTAGAGCACTGTGGTCTTGCCATTCGCATCGGAGACGACAGTAGCCTTCGTCGGGTCGCACGTGAACGTACCCATGCGCGGTCCTTTACTGGTCTTGCCGGTCTCTGTCGCACTCTGGGAGCGCCTTGGTAGCGGTACCGAGTGTTTGCCCGAGTTCTGCTTCACGGGCGTGACCGTACTATTTCCGGACGCAGCCGGAACTTCCGACTTGATAGGCTTCGGTGTCTGCTTGTGCGGCGCCACGATCTCTTCGTCATCTTCGGTCTCGTAATTGATGTCATCATCACTATCATCATCGGCTTTACGGTAATGTCAGCAATGCATGTGGAGTGTACAGTCAGCGATACCCACAATCAGTGTCAGTGTCATACGCAGATGACCCAGTGTCTTCTTCGAGCTCGAAGGCGAAGCGATCAGCGTCGTCCTCGAAGTCATACACAGAACCTGTGTCACTTGCTGGACCGCTCAAGATGCCGTCCTGGGTATCATGAGCAAGCAACTGCTGGATCTTAGGGTCGTCTTGGGCCATGAAAATGTCCGGAAAGTGCTCATCGTCTCCGTCGGCCTCATCTTCGCTGCTGTCCGAGCTATCGCCATCTCCGCTGCCAGACTGCTCCGAGATGTCCTGGAAACGAACTCGTTTGGGACGCGCCTCGGTCTGAGCGTCAGTCTCTTGCATCATCTCAGCATTCGCGATTGCCCAGAAGTCCAGATCGGCATCATCAGCAAGCATCTGGTGTTGCGGATCGAACAGACCGACGCCGTCGAACGGATCATCGTTCCAATTGTACGAAGCATCGAGTCCAAGGGGATCATCCTCATCGCTCTCGGTGCTAGACATGCGTTCTTGCGAGTCCGCCTTCACGAGGTTATCGGTGACCCACGTAGCTTCGACGTCAAGGGCCTTCTTACGGCGAATGTAATCCTCCCTCTCTTCAAATTCTTGCTGCAAATCCTTCTCTGCCTGCTTGAGCAGATCCTCCTCTGCGCCATCTACGAGCGATTGGCTATCGTCGTCGTCCACGGCACCAAGTCCAGAGTAGTCCTCTTCGTCAATGCTGCCTTCGTCCTCTGCCCCGGCGACCGCTTGCTCATCGTCGGAGTCTTCTTGCATCCATGCGCCAGTGACATGGATATCGTCCTCGCCATTCAAGGCAACATCGACACTTTGATCATCATCGTCGTCTTCTGAGGACTCCTGTTCCTCGGACATACCAACTTCAACCATGGCATCATGTCCATTACTTGTTTTCGTTTTCACTGTCACGTTAGTCGTATGCTTGCGCATGTCTACACTGCCATTGTGTGCATTCGAGTTCGACAACATGTCAACCCTGCCTAAACGCCTGCCAGCCATTTTGCTGCCTGTTCCTGAGATTGCTCTTCCACGCGAGATCGCCTTCCGGGCGATGTTGGCGATGTTGCGATTCTGTAATGACTCGAGCAAGAGTTTGGCTCAAGTCTCTACTTCGTCTGTGCCTCTATGAATGATCTGTGATGCGCGGCCGAGTGATGGTGCGGTCGCCGAGATCGCGAGTGCTTGGTAGCAGTCGAGGATTGTATTCGTCGTCAATGATTGAAATTGTTCGCGGAGCGGATACCGTACTGGAGGAGTGCCTCGAGGGCAGGGCTCCTCCAGCGGTGATCTAGTGCCCAGCGAGTGCCTGAGGCATCTTGTCGACGAAGTAGTGTTGTGATGTGTGTTTGACCGCTGTAGGTGATTTGTGGCGACTCTTGTCTGGTTTTGATGGTGTTTGAAGATGGTCAAGTGAGGAGGCATTCGAGGGGCACTTTTTTGACAAACGCAAGTCATGTCGAAGTTAGCGTCCGCGGCCCGAGCGGCCGGTATGACGGGCGGTGAGTGATCTCGTGACCTCACTTCCTTGACATGTGCTGTTTCATAAATGGCTTTACACTCCTCTACATGACATCGATATCGTCAATCCAGACGTCCGCCGCGAATTCACATCGTCCAGTATACTCGCACCGCTGGAACATCTGAATTGCAGCTCTGATCGCAAGGACCGAGCACATGCGACTGCCACTTTGCACCGTGCATGCCGAAGAGAAGGCTCGCCACGAGCCGCAGCGAGGGATCATGAAATTCGGCTCCCTCTCCGCGTCACGTTGATGATTCACTTGCTCAAGCAGCCGCTAATCTGAGCTGTTCACGATGAGTCCTCGAAGTCACCCAGATCCTCGTCTTTACACAAAGCCTGGTCACTACATGCGAGGCAACCGCAAGCTGAGCCCTGATGCATAGAAGCAACGAAGGTGAGACCTGAACCATCTGGCCTGCGAACACTGCTTCTAGATGCCGGCCGGTGCTGATGTTCCATGAAGCGCCGTCCTGAGAGCTGGGACGAGAGAATTCGTCTGACAGACACCCAATCAGCCTTTGCCCAGCATAAAGGCATTCTCCAGCTGAGCTCGGAGCCATGTACTCTACTTCGAAAGACTCATATGCTTGTCTGCGCCTTTGTCCGTAAACATATTAGCGGTGCCATGGTGTAGCGTTCAAGGAGAGTACGACAACACCCCGCCGCGCTCTCATTTGCCTGTAGCTTCTCATAGAAGCATCAAGTCACCGCATCACCGCAGTCACCTTCTCCTGACTCGTATATCTACCACAGAAATTGAAAACTCGAGATCCTCCGTGCTACCCTCTCCTCCGTCCTCCATACCGCCTTCGAGTGAACCCAGTTCCAGCCCCGACCTCACCTTGTCGACGTAGTCTTGACCCTTGGGCTTCGCGTCGCGCGTAGGGCGCGTCGGGGCGCCTCCCACGTCGGGTTTGCCATCCAACAGCTCCAATGCTACGCGCACCTCCCGATGCTCCAGGTGTGCTTTGTAGACCTCCTGGAGGGCGGAAAGCCTCGCGCATCCCACCCTCGCGCTTGGTATAGAGCAGCCGCGCAGCGTTGAAAAGCAACAAGGATCTGGTCCGGATGGCGTTCTGCTAAAGAATGACGTTGGGTATATCCGAAAGCCAGATCTTCTCAAATGCCACCGAGTAATTGCTTGAGCGGAGTGTAACTATGCGAAGCACTGTAGGGAGCTCTCGAAATGGCTTGGGAGGACACGCGATGATCTCCTCGATCTTCTCACGTGAGACCTCGACGCCTGTAGTGTCGCTGACCATGTAGTGGACGGCCTCGTCCAGGTAGTGAAATATGTCAGACTACATATTGCGGCCCCATCTCATGACCTTCCCACGCTGCTTCGTCGTGTCTCGACGTTCTCGTCGTGGATGTCTCCTTAGATTGCCTTGGCATTGCCGCAATCAGGTATTCATGTCAGATCTTGTAGAGCTCGTGCACGCGCTTTATCTCATGGTTGGCATCATGATTCATCGGTAGTCGGCCGTAGAGGTGCGTGTCCCGCGCACGCTCGGTGATGTTTTGAGTCTACGTAGCCTTCGTGGTCGAGCTTGCTGTGTGCTGTACAGCGGCTTGGTGGGCAATTCCGTGTTGCTGATCTGTCCACTTCGGTAGGTGGAAGCCCTGGGTGTTCTTTGGGTCGGAGGCGTAATACTCGGGGCAATCGGAGAAGCGTAGGAGATGGTTCTTCGTTGAGTCTGGGTATGCGTGGTTGACTAGTGGCTCCGAAATGATGAATCTGCGATTAGGTACGACCAGGCCGAGGCGCAAGGTGCGGGTATCAGCAAGCTGACGCTGCTTGAACGCATAGAGTCGGACGAAGATTGCACGGCTGGTCATTATTACTTGTGTGCTCTTCTCGTCGGCGGACTGCGATTGGTCATGCTCATGTGATGGTAAGATAGAGATTGTGCGCGCGCGCACGAGGGAGAAAGAGAGAGAGAGAGAGGGGGGGGGGGGAGCGAAGGGTGGCAGAGGTGCCATGATTGAAGATGCTAACGCATGCCCTTACCGCAGCGAATGGAATGCGCATATGACGAGATATGTTAGGCCGTGGAAACCTACCGTGCCAGACGAAGCCTTTTGTCCTTTCCGATATGGGGAAACCACAACGGCTCAGCGATAGAGACTGTGCCTTCAGCAGACCACACATGACTGATGTCTGCTTCTTGAAGGCCCTCGAGTTCCGCGAGAGCGAGAGGCGCAGAAGTTCGGGCGATAGGATGCGGGCTACCTGCTGCGCTACCTCCCTGTCCTTAAAGGTTGTCTGATCTCGGTCGTCGTTCTGCGTACGCTGAAGTCGAGGATACCAGCGCTAGGCTGTATGAAACATGAGCATGTAGCGACAGCACTGGTATGTCGCCATGACCGAAGGTTGTGCTGATGATAGCAGGCTTGATCAAGAGTACCTGATCGCAAAGTAAGTGGACCGGACAGTCAGTCGATTATACCATAGCTTTCCGTTCGTAAGAAGAGCCTCTAAATGGCCGAAATACTTTGCTGGAGCGCTTCGACACTCCTCTTTGACAACGGATGGTGAATCGGAAGCCGCAGAGCTTTCGGTGCATCATTCATTGCCTCGAGGGCATCCTCTTCTCGGCGGAGAGGGCTGTGCCATGCGTGGCAGTAGAGCAGGTTGCCTCGGACTTTCGAACGCCTCGATAGCGAGGTAGCGGGAGCTGAGTCCGCGAAGCCACAGTACATAACATAAGCATCGAGCCAGACCGCTACCGCGTTACTTTCATGGCCATGAGAGAGGAGCCGAGTACGCGACAATGACGGAAAGATTGCGCAATAGAGCTCGACGTCCGAAACGGAACTCGCAGATGCGTCTCATGTATCGTTTCATAAGCTACCAGATACATCTGGGTGGTTGTCACCTCCATGCGGAGGCCGAGGCTTCGCTTGCTCAAACTACTGCACAGCTTCTTTGCACGCAGCACGGAGTAGGCGAATGTATCTCTTAGATAGGCGTCGCCGAGGAAGATCTGGCAACTGCATTGCGTATGAATCTGCTCTCGAGTCGTGCCCGATCGAAGCACATGCTTCAGTTCCGTGACAAGGCCGAGGCCTTGTATGGACCGCGAACTTCACCACTCCACTTCTGCCTCCGCACGCTACGGAGTAGAAGTCTGGGGATCTCAACGGCCTGCGGCGCTCCTTGTGTCGGAAGCATCTGAGAGTCCATCGAAGCACGACATGGAGCATGTTACGAGAGGTGCATCTTCGAACCGATGCGCCATATTGTCGACGCAGTGGACGCAATACGACGTTCTCGGTGCAGGTGATTGTGGCATACTGCAGCGTCTGAAAGAGAGAAGGTTATTTGTGCGTCAGTAGCGCGATCTCGGCTGCTAAATCTGTTGCATTGGAATTGCTGCACGATGAAATCACGGATGCAGTATCAGACAACAGACTATATGTCAGGAACGCGATCGTTCACTCGACACGCGTCTTCCCATCTGGTGCATAGGACTTGACATACTTCGCAGCCTGGGTAATTCTATCTCACGCGCTGATGACCAGATGAAATGTCACAGTGAGACCTAACGATGTGTCTGCGCCGGCTTAATCCGGCTTCGAAAACTGCAAGGTACATCGGTCGGCGAACGTCAGGCTCTGTTTCGCTCTTTCCTTGGCATCGTCGCACTTCGAGTCTCAAACAGCGTGACCCTGCTCCGAGACAAACTACAGACCAGGATGTGCTGATAAGGCAGGTCAGACTGCCGGCAAGACCACGATGGCCTGGAGGAAAGAGTCCTGGGCACCTCGAGGTTTTGTGTCGTCGCCAATCACCAGCGTACCGTGCCTCGGCCTCCAGGATTTGGCTTGCCATTTGATGTCGATCTCCCGCCGAGGGATTGCCAAGCGTCACACGATGGCCCCGGAGGATGACACTCTTGCGGTTAGATTGCCACGACCCCAGAGGCAAATTGCGGGGGACTGGCGATTTAAGCTGTACGCCAATGTCCCACATCGCAAGCGTATTGGCCAGCCAGTGCAACCTCGAGCAGGAATAGTCTGATGAGACCGAGAACCGAGGCGTTGTCACCTGCCATACGGCGCTGTCGTACTACAGATTTGACCTAATCCACCTGCGCGTGGTGGTTCCAGCGTGGCGGCACGGTCCACGCTCAGAGTAATGAGTAGGTGTGGGTTAGCAGGGAGTCGATACAAGTACTAGATCTCCTATCGTTCTATCACTTTCCTTCCCCGCTTTGGACGGTCCCCTTTGATGTTTGTGCACATCTCTGAAAACATCTCTCCGTGACACGGTATCACAGCATCGGGCATCTACATCGACAGGATCTGGAATCCCCTCCATTCGCGATCATGTCGGACAGCTCAGATCACGACGTTCGCTACTCGCCCACAGGCGAGAAGATCAACGGCGATGGCCAACTTGAGGTCATTCGCACGATCTCCCGTGTCCCTGGCAACTCAAACTACTACGAGAAGAATGGACTGCGCACAGAGGGTGATGGCGTTGATCACACCGCACCAAATAAGGTACACCGATGCCCCGTATAAAAGCGCACGTTGTACGTCGCACCGGCTAGATCGCACAGCTGACACCATGCAGATATCCCTTAGCTTCGTGCTCACTGTCACAGGCGCTGCCATCGGATTGGCGGCGTCCCAGATCTACCCACTCCTTTATCTGACTGTCGCAACCCCAATTGCCACAGCCCTAGGCCACCCGGAACTGTACATCTGGATGTTGACGGCTGGTATCCTTGCCATGGGTGCCGTGGCACCGTTTGTCGGTCCGCTATCCGATCTACTTGGTCGCAAGAAGATCTTCCTCTTCGGCTTTGTTTGTGGAATCCTTGGGTCGATCGTGTGCGCGGCGACACCCAATGCAGCTGGCTTCATTGCCGGCCAGGTCTTCCTAGGCCTCGGCGCTGTCATTTGCGAGCTCATTGCCATCGCTGTGATTGCTGAGGTCGTACCCACCGAGAAGCGAGCTATTTGGGCTGTCGTCGCACTGAGCGCCATCATTCCTTGGGCACCAGGAACGCTGTACGCAAACTACATGTTGGACGCTACCTGGCGATGGATCGGATTGGCGTTGGGGATCTGGAATGCTATCGGTTTCGCAGCTGTGCTGTTCGGCTACAACCCACCGGCTCGCGTCAACGCTCGCGGTCTATCGAAGCGGGAGATGATCAAGCGGATCGACTCTGTCGGTGGTGGACTGATCATTGCTGGCCTGTTGATTTTCCTCTACGGCTTGAACTCGGGAGGCATTTCCCACCCATGGAAGAGCACTCACGTGCTCGTGCCCATCATCTTGGGACCCTGCCTGATGATTGCTGCTGGACTCTACGAGTTCTTCCTCGCACCATACCCGCTGTTCCCACGACGTATCATTCACGACGCTCGACCATTCTTCTGCATGTTGGCAGTCATCTTTGCAGCAGGGATCAATTACATTCCCCTCGTGTCATTCTGGCCGATCGAGACGATCGCTATCTTCCAATCCACTCACGCACAAGTGGGCGTGAGGTGCATTGTCATCGGTGTCTGCATTCTCGGCGGCGCCATGGTCTCTGCTGTACTCCTTGGCCTATTCAAGAAGCACGTCCACTTCGTTATGTTGGGCTTCTGCATCATGCAGACAGTCGCCTGCGCATGCCTTGTACTCATCCGCCCGGACAACATCAAAACAGCATGGGCGCCCTTAGTATTTGCCCTCTTCGGCGTCGGCGGTGTCCTGGTCCCCAATCAGGTCATCATCACCGTCATCACCCCAGACGACCTGATCGGTTCGGTGACCGCGCTGACTGTCGGTCTCCGCGCGCAAGCTCAAGTCGTCGGTCTTGCGATCTTCTACAACCAGCTCATCAACCAAGTCACGAAGAGCACGTACAAATATGTGGTCCCGGCGTGGCTCTCGAACGTGCCGGTCACTGGTACGACCGTCGCGGACATCACCTTCACAATGAACACCCTCAGTGCGCTACCTTTCGATACCCTCGCGCGAGAGTATCCGTCTTTCGGGCTGAACACTGCGAAGGCTATGGAATTTGTCAAGCCCGCTTGCATCCACGCGTTCGACGATGGTTTCAAATTGGTATGGTACATCACCATCGCATTCGGTGTCTTTGCATGCATTGCTAGTGCGTGCATGGGAAGTGTGAGCAAGTACTTGGACGGCCATGTGGCTGTCAGGATGGACGAGAAGGCGGTCAAGCCACCTCCACGAAGTCGGCCAGAGAGCATCAGCATGGCTTAGGTACAAAGCCCTTGGGTATGGCTGGGCGGTTTTATGAGCAGGAGTCGGGGCACGGGACGACATCGAATGTACATATGTACAAAGTGAACAACATTATCAAATTTGCATGTCTTTCCATTCCATAAGCTGATCTTTGTGTCGAGACATATCGGTCATCACTCTGAATTTACCTTTTACTTTTGGATCTGCAATGCACATGTTACTGCGGAGATATACCGGAGATCAATTAGGGAGGCAGGAAGAACCATCGAACATGACACACCGTGGAAACTCGATTCAACCGCACAGCTGCACAGCTTACTCGATTGCTGAGAGAGAGAGAGAGAGAGAGAGAGAGACATCAATTGCGTCCTGAACATGCCTTCGTCTATGTTATACACCCATCAAACCTTCTAAGGTCTGCGAAGCGAGGAACCAGCCCCACTGCCACACTTTCCAATGTCAAGTCTACCACTCCAATGTGCTTACGCGTCAGAGACACCCTACCTCACATACCTTCCTCTCTTCGTCATGGTAGCCGTGGCCTTAGCGACCGAAGTAGTCAACGTGTTGCTAGGCGCCGGTACTGCCGGACCCGTCTCGCCACCCTGTGACTGCTGTGCAAGCTGCTTGAGCAACCAAGCCAGCCACTTGATGATCTGCGCCAGCGTCATGCCCTTCTCGGGTGCCTGATCGCTACCAGCTGCTGGAGTGGCGGTCGCTGTGGCCGTGGCGGCGGTAGATGTCGGCGCGTTCGTTATCGTGGCATAGCCCGAAGGAAGCGCAGTGGGAGCGTCGGCGGTTGGGAGAGCGTTGTAGGGGAGAAGAGACGTGAGGTTTGCCATCAGGGAGGAGATGATGGGGTTCACGGCTGAGGATGGAATGATGGCGGAACTGTTTGTGATGCCGCCGACGTTTATGGCAGAGGTGAGGTTGGCCAGCGCGGAGCTGTAGACTGGCGCCAATGTTACAGCCGGGGCGGTTACGTTGATGCTCGAGGTTGTTGACGGCAGCGAGGTACCGACGGGGTTGACTGTAACCCCGCCAGAGCCGGTAGGACGCATGGTGCTGTTCGTTCCCTTCGTCGGGAACGGGATAGTGGTCGTGGTCGTGACGACAGGGCCGGCACTTGAGGAGCTGGAGCCGTACATAGTAGGGAGAGCAGGGACAGAGGTGCTGCTAGCGCTGCCACCGACCGGGTTTACCGCCACAGCAGTGCCCGGTGCAGTGGGACCGGCGAGAGTGGAGTTAGGCGGCAGGAAGGTGAAAGGCGGGCCCCGGGAAGTTGTCGGAATTGGCAGGATGCTTACAATACCCGTGGTACCGCTGTCAACGGGCGACACGACGCTGGAGCCGGTTGCACTTGGCAACACTACTGTCGAGAGCGACGGTTTGTATGATTGCGGGATGCTGCTCCCGCCGATTGGGGCAACGGCAACGCCAGTGGGTGCGAGCAACGTAGAGTTAGCCGGTCCATATGGCTTCGGTGGCGCAGGAGCACCGGTCCCGCCAACTGGGTTGACCGCAACACCGGTTGGCTTAGCAGGCAACGTGGCATTCGCAGGGCCGTATGGCTTGGGAGGAGCTGGCGGACCAGTACCGCCAACTGGGTTAACTGAAACGCCCGTGGGACCGACTGGCATCGTGGCGTTGCCGGGCCCGACTGGCTTGGGTGGGGCTGGAGCACCAGTACCGCCTACTGGATTGACTGCAACACCAGTCGGGCCGGCAGGCATGGTCGCGTTACCGGGACCATATGGCTTTGGCGGGCTGGGGGTGCGCGTGCCTCCAACTGGACCAATACCAACACCGGTGGGACCAGCAGGCATAGTAGCGTTCCCGGGACCGACTGGCTTTGGTGCAGCTGGCATGCCAGTACTACCGACCGGGTTGACAGCGACGCCAGTGGGGCCGGCAGGCAAAGTCGCGTTACCAGGACCGTATGGCTTTGGTGGCGCGGGCGCACCAGTGCCTCCAATAGGCTGGACGACGACACCACTTGGGTCAGGTAGGGTGCTGTTAGCTGGACCGTACGGCTTTGGTGGAGCTGGCTTGCCAGTGCTGCCGACTGGGTTGACCGCGACGCCGGTGCCTGTGGGAGCAACGACTGTGCCATTGCCGGGTCCGTGGGGACGAGGCGCCCCGTAGGGATGAGGAGCACCGGTCTCACCGACTGGGCTGACTACACTGCCGCTGCCAGTGGGTGCGATGACAGTCGCATTGCCGACAGGGAAGGGCGGCAGAGTGGCCGACGGTTGGACAGTGATAGTCTTCGTGATGGTCTCTGTGCGCGTTACCTCAACGGTGGTGGTGACTTCCTTGGTGCTGACACTAGCAGCAGCGACGTTCGTGGTGATGGTTGGAGATGCCGTAACGGTCGCAAAGACTGTAGAGATGCTGAAGTAGGTCGCTGTGCTGGCAACGCATGCGCTCTCTTGGCGGGCTAGGAGCTGGTGTTGTTTGTCTGGCGTACACGCGCAGGTCGATGCAACGGCCTGCTGGGTCGTGACCGCTGTCAACCTAGTAGCAGATGTTGTAGCGACCGAGATGGGCGCAGCCGATGATACGGCACCGCCGTTACCAGAACCCGACATGGTAAAGTCGACGCAGGACTCGTATGTCTGGTCGATGTTGGCAGCGTTCCAGTACCACTGGATGACACACGCTCCAGCAGTAGCGCACTGGCTGCCGAGATCGGGCATTACGATGCTGAATTGCTTCTGGCTATCTGGGATACTTGCAGCGTTCGAAGCGTACACGTCCCAGCTGATCAGAGCATCGCTGATAAGCTTGTTGTTCGAGGTGGAGACGATGCTCACGTTCGCAACACCGGTGTGCGGCGCGCGAATGTCGACAGTGATCGGGACGGTCTGTCCAGCGGTGTACTTTTGCACATTGGCCGTGTTGTCGGCGTACTTGAAGCCCTTGCACAACCACATGTTGCAAGTCGCAGCATTGTAGTCGGTCTGGGTGTGTGCGATCTGCAGTTCGCCCTGTACGTTGCCGTAGCTATCGGACTGGGAGGTGATCAGCCATAAGCTCTGCAAAAATACGCATTGCACTTACCGATTGCATGTTGTAGACCTGCTCACCACATGACGCCTTCATGGCCAGGCCCGCCTCGCGAGGCTTCGGGCTCGAGATCATACCGTGAGCATTGACCAAAGCAAAGAGGCTCGCGGCCGCAGCCAAAGAAGCGGTGGACTTCATGTTGGGAGAGAGTGCTGTGCTTCGTGATCTGTTCTTCTGTAAAGTCCGGGAAGGACACGAGCCACCAGTGCTCGAGAGGGTAGACTGTAACGAAAGTGGGTGCTACCAGAGCAGAAAGGAGCGACTTGGACAGCACAGAACGAAGACAGCGCAGCGATGATGAAAAGGAAGTCGTTCGAAAGTAGACGACAACGAGATGATATACCTACCACGCGACAGATCAAGCCGACTGCTTCGCCTTGCCCATAGAACTGACGTACATCGTCACACTCACAGCGTCTCACCTTACGTTCGAGGTTGCCGAGTAGGCGCATCACCTCGGTATGTGATGTTTGTGGTGTATATAGAAATGTGATCTATCCAGGTGAGCCATGCTCCGCCGCCTTGGCGTAGGCGATAGAGTGCGATTCTGCCCATGGCGAAGCGGGTAACCGCTACTGGCCATGACTTGTGCAATGGCCTTGCAATCTCGCGTGCGAGGAAGATGGGGTTGTAATGGAGATGGTGCGACGGAGGGGATGTTTCAACTGCAGATAACCACTCTGGAACGCCACACGCCAAGACATCCAATGCAGGTACGAAGAACATCACTTCACGCCCTTGAGATTGATGTATGCGTGCCGATAACGAAGCAATATCACACCTACAAGACTGGAGACCGGATGCTGGCTGCTACGACCTCGGTACCCTGCAAAACTTATACTCTCATGAGCCCATCTCACCGCAACGCGAGCGATCCCGATCCGAAGTCATCAGCCCACTGAAACCCCCAAACCCCCAAACCCACCACCATCAAACCTCACGACCATGGCTCCCCAACCCCACCTAACCCACCTCACCAACCCCCTAGCAACGTCCCAGCAGCTCGAAACCTCAGCCTCTCAACTCGATGGCATTCCCGCGAACCTGGAATCCTCGGTCCACTACGAAACCGCCCGGCTCGTCCAAGCAGCAGGAATCCTGCTTCGCCTGCCGCAGGAAATAATAGCACAAGCTATCGTCATCTTGACGCGGTTCTGGACGGGACCTGATGGTGAGGGTCTGTGGGATGTGAACGCTAAGGTGAGTCATGAGAATGTTGGAACTCTTGAGCGACAATCGAAGTGAATTATGATCTTTGCCTCCCTGCTGCTAGTCATGATATCGAAAGGAAAGCGAACGGCTCTCTGTGTTTCTCGGTCTCACTGTAATTGTGAGCGCGTGTTGGACCAATCGCTGAGTATCACACAACGCTCGCTCCTGGCTAGTGACTCCTGATGGGAGCCCTCTAAGTAACACAGTCGCTGGCCTTCAATACCATAGTCAAACTGAAAGCGCTAGAGATCCTCGCGATGACGAACGAGAAGGTAATGCTAACGGGACACAAACAGGATGCATCAGCAGCAGCGCTCTACGTAACCGCCAAAACCTCCGCCACACCAGTCTCCCCCAAGTCGCTACTGAGCGTCTTCAACACCCTCACCGCGACCCGGCCAGACTTTGCAAATCCCCCAGACAAGCTGCCTCCAACTTCCCCACCTGTCACCTCGCAACCCCTCACACCCGCCTACCTCTTCAGTATGGAATCATTCCTCCTAATCTGCCTGAACTTCCAAACCCACGTCTCCCTGCCCCATCCCCTCCTAATAACCTACCTTCAAACCCTCTCCCCCCTCCCCCCCCTCTCACCCTCCGCAGCCAAACTCCCCCACCGAGCGTTAGCCCACCTCAACTCGACGCTCTTCAGCCCGCAGAAGCTCTACCTGACGCACCAGCCCAACGCGCTGGCCGTGGCTGCTATATATCTCGCTGCGAGAGAGTTGGGCGTGAAACTGCCGGAGGTGGAGTGGTGGGAGGTGTTTGATGTGGGGAGGGAGGAGCTGGGGTTTGTGGTCGTGGGGATGAGGAGTATGGATGGGTGGGCTGAGGGAGAACGGGAGATGTGGAAGGGGAGGGAGGTGCCAATTACGGCAGAAGGGGTCAGGGGGGAGGTGGAAAGGAGGTGGATGCTAGAGAAGGGCGAATGAAAGGCTCTGATAATTTGCATGACGGTACTAACAGCTATAAATGCTTCGCACAAAGCACCGGGGTATCGTCGATCGACCGCGCCTAAAACGCCAGTAAACAGTGAACGTGGATGTTGCGCCTCTCAATCCATCTCACCTCCCCCGCCATCGTCCCCACCGCCATCATCATGGTCGCTTTCGCCATCCTCGAAGTACTGCTCTGCATTATAGTCGTCATTAGCTAGCTCCTCGTTCTCCGGGTCGTCCTCGTCAAAGTCGTTATCTTGTAGCTCTTCCGGCGCATCTTCGTCATCGTCCTTCTTGGCGCCGTCCTCGTCGTCTTTATCCAGTTCAGGAACCTCATCAATTTCGTCGAGCTCAGCAAGCTTGTCGCGATTGGACTTGGCCGAGAGCTTTAGTCGCTTCGGCTTGCGCTCTGCGCCGGTGTCATCGATGGAGTCGAGCACACACCAAAGCTCTTTTGGGAAGTGCTCCTTGACTATCGCTCGTTCGTTAGTCACGTCGAACACCTTCACCGATTGCGACATTGGCGCATACCGAACGGAAACTCTTCAAACTTGGGGACCTTCTCAGCGCCTCTGCCCCGCTTGAGCCCATACTGCGGCACATCCTCGAATGGGTTGAACTGCTTCGTTACCGCAGCGTGCTGTCGATTCTTCGCTTGCAGGCCTTCGATAGCTTTGGCGAGCCAGCCGTTGCGCACGTTGTCTTGGAGGTCAAGGTAGAAGCGTATTTGCTCTTTCTCCTGCTCGGTGGCTGGAGGTGCCAGGTGTGGGAAGTATTGCTGGAAGAGATTCAGCTCATCAGGTTCCTGATCGTCGGCGGCTGGTGAGGCGCGCGACATGGCGCGTCACATGCTGGGCGATGCGCTTTTTGTGTAGTGAGAAGGGACTTGCGACTGCGCGAGGTCGAGCCTGAATGGCAGCCACGTTGTCGCATCGCGGAACGACCCCGCGGTTGAGGACATTGTACAAGGTACTGACTCGCTTCACTTACGGGAAAAAGTCCAATTTCTGGATCGTCGGCCTGAGCAAATGCGGCTTCGAGCTCCTTGTCGATCAGAATCCCAAGAGTTCCAGAGGCCATTCGAGTGGCTGCGCTGCCTCCAAAGCCGCCGCCTCGTCCGCCGCGGCCTCCACGGGACATGTTGGCGTTTGGTTGAGTGAGAGTAGGTGGCGGATAATGGTCGTGTGAGATTCGCTAGCGACCCGGTCGTAAGTGTATGCGGCTGAGTGATCGGATCGCAGTGTCCGGCATTGCGAGAGCGAGTCCTGTTGTCGATATATGGAAGAGTGTTCAGAGTAAACTGATCTATTGAAGATGCATGAGTGAAATAGTAGGTGAATGACTCGCAACGAATGAAATCTTGGCGGGTCTCTCGAAAATCCGCCGATCTCGACCGCACCTGATTACCACCACCGGCGATCAGATCAACTCACCATCCGCCGACCAAAACGCCGCCCACCCCTCCCTGAGACTATCCCGCCGCCGAATCCTAGGCTCGAAGGCCTTTCGCCGTCATGTCGGTCCGCCAAGCACCGGCATACCAGCAGCCACCTGCGCAGCGCGAACCGAACGATGATTCCGACGTAGAGGAGGAAGCGCTTGCCAGCACATACCGGGAGCAAGTAAACTATCAGGATGGGGCAGACTATGACTTGGACCGAGTACCGTCAGCGAACGCACCTCAAGATCTGCAAGCACAATTAGTGCAAGCCGCACAACCGCTGGAGTACCAAGCGACGATAGAGACGAAGATATCGAGCTACGACCAGTACTGCAACCTTTTCCACTTCATTCTGAACAGCGAGGGACCGGTGGATATCGATGTGCCATCTGTGAGTGTTTTGTCTGGTGCAACGTAGGGTATTGTGTGCTGATGAGATTATCAGAACTTCTGGGCGTGGGATGTGATCGACGAGTTCATCTACCAGTTCAACGCCTTCTGCGCATACCGCCAAAAGGTCGCCTTGCAACAGTCCTCCACCCAAGTGAACGAAGACGAAGTCGCCATGCTCCGAGAGAACCCCTCAACATGGGGCTGCTACTCGGTCCTCAACGTCCTGTACTCCCTTATCCAACGCTCCCAGATCAGCGAACAACTCGCAGCAACGAAACGCGGCGAGGATCCCAGCGCCTATAAGGGAGAGTATGGCGGTCGGCCACTCTACCAAATGCTAGGCTACTTCTCCATCCTTGGCCTCTTGCGAGTCCACTGCCTGCTCGGAGACTTCAGCCTCGCCCTGAAGACAATCGACGACATCGAGCTGAACAAACGCGCCATGTTCGCCCGCGTCATGGCGGCGAACTTCAGCACATACTACCACGTAGGTTTCAGCTACATGATGATGCACCGCTACGCCGACGCACTACGGAACTTCAACCACATCCTCGTCTACGTCAGCCGGACGAAGAACTTCCAGAAGAACCAGCAGTACGACAGCATCACCAAGAAGAACGACCAGATGTACGCTCTCGTAGCCATCTGCGTGGCGTTCCACCCAACACGTCTAGACGACACGATCCACACAGCTCTCCGGGAGAAGTACGGCGAGCAGCTCACGCGTATGCAGCGCGGTGGCCCTGAAGCGCTGCCAATCTTCGAGGAGCTCTTCCGTGCCGCGTGCCCTCGCTTCATTTCGCCAACGCCTCCAGACTTCGACAACCCATCCGCGAACATCGATCCCGTGGAACACCACCTCGCGATCTTCATGGAAGAAGTGAAGACAAACATGTTCGCACCCACAGTCCGGTCATACCTCAAGCTGTACACGACCATGGATCTCACCAAGCTTGCTGGCTTCTTGGAAGTCGACTCAGAGACGCTTCGAGGGTGGCTGCTGGTTAACAAGCAGCGGTCACGGCAGATCAGGCACTCTGGTGAGGGTGGATTGCTAGAGGGTGAGATGGTGAACTCGGGAGATCTGGATTACGCTATGGAGGGTGACTTGATCCATGTCAGCGAGGCGAAGGTCGGGCGAAAACTTGTCGATTGGTATCTGAGAAATCTGGCGAGGACATACTAGGCCTCCGTCGATGGTGCAGCACTCTAAACGGCTAGACCGATGCTCCGAGCGAGGTGACATGGGGAGCGATGGCGTCTGGCGATCAGTGCCGGGAAGGCATTGAAATCATTTGCGTGGGTGGGCTGGTAGTGCGAACAATGCGATGCACCAAAATCGCAAGCTCGCGAGTATAACTGTCTAACCAACAAGCATAAGACGGGTGTAACCAAACATGGAGATTTCTCACGGGACTGCAGACTTGCAAAGGCATTGATGCGCCGAAGTCGCACGGATCTGCGTACATGCACAGCAACGCAGCGCTACATTGCGTTTCTGAGACCCGAGGGACGGGATAATGCAGCGATTCTCCATGCAGAAAGATTAAGCTTCATGAACAGCGCTGTTGGGTATCTATATGCTTGCTCTCCCAATGCCGGCTCCAACTCTAAGAAACTCTCACTTCGCCGTTCTGTACCTATACTCCGTGGAGGTGACCTGCCATAATGTCAAGCTTCCGCCGATCTTCCTTGACACGCCATCTCGAATATCACTCATCACCCCCTCACAGTCCTCCCCCTCCACCGTCCCTTCCACTTCCCATTCACCTTACTCGCAGTATCAATCCGCTCCAACTTCGCCCCATCCCTCAACTCCCGTCTCCTCACATCTATCAACTCCTGACTCACCCCTCCGAAACCGCCCTTACGCCTCATAGCCCCTTCAATCAGTCCATTGACATCCGTCAAGCCCCGCGGAAACCTCTGCACCGCGCCAAAGACCTCCATGGAGTCTTGCAGCGGCTCGATGATAGGTAGAGAGAGCGAGAAGATCTGCAGCGCGATGCGAAAGAGGGACTTCGAACCTTCGAAAAACAGCAGATCCCAGGTTCGAAGCACGGATTCGATAGGGAGGGTGTTGATGAAGAGGGCCATAAACCATGCCGTAGTCGCCAGACTGATCGTCGGCAACGCTGCGTCCGGACCAGCGGTGTTACGGCGGTCTTCAGGCGATCGGTCGGTGAGTTTCGTCCAGACTGCTGGCAAGTAGTCTTTCACCAACGACATAAGAACTGCTATATCGGTGTTGGCCCCCGAGAGGGTCAGGCCGTGGGTGCCGGGGAGGTGGAGAGTGGTGATCTGATTCAGCAGGATAAAGGCCTTCTCTTCGTCGGCGTTCAGAAAGAGGAGGAGCAGCGCGGCGATGAAGTTTAGCGATTGGCAGTAGCCTATGCTGGGGTTGTGGAGGGCGATGACCTGGAGGAGGCGGCGTAGGGAGGCTATCAAGGGTGTTTCTTCGGGTGGTGGAGGGCGTTTCTTCTTGTTCGGGAGGTGTTCGCTGCGGGTATCGAAGTCGCTGGTGGAGTCAGGCTTGAAGCGTATGTTGTCTGGGAACGTGCGGTGAAGATCGCGCTCGATGTGTTCTCTGTCCGTCTCGCTGAGCTTAGTTCCCACCTGGGCGAGTAGTCTTTGGTATTGGCCAGGGTTCTCCTTCAATAGGCCAGGTCCGCCGGCGTAGTAGAACCAGGCTGAGCCGCGCCACTCGGGTGGGATACCTTTGCGAACGTAGCGTTTGACCTTCTCACTTTTGATGGGAAAGCGAATCGGATTATGTGTCGTCAGACCATACGAGCGCATCAGTACATCCCACTTCTTCCGCCGGCGCGTCAGATGATCCGTGTAGCCAGCATTCCAGGCGTCGTATTCGTCGACCGTGATGTAGTGCGACGCCTTCTTGAAGCCATATCGATCGCGAGGGACCGGCCCAGAAGCAGTCATCGGTGAGCTGGGACTGCGATTTCCTGGTGATGAA
>KZ111151.1:899619-945810 GCA_002077045.2 Rachicladosporium sp. CCFEE 5018
GGACTCATCGAGCAGCTTCATTAGCAGTCTGGTAAAGAGATAGTTGTCTTCCAATTTAGGAGTAGTGAGTGGTATTCCGAACGCCGGAAATGATCAAGAGCGCAGGAGGGCTCTGGACAGTCTGAGTGGCAAATTGGCGGGCTGGTTGAGGATCCGCTGCGAGGGAGGGGAGTCGAGAAAGGAGTGGCGTTTGTGTTGTAGGGAGAGGTGCATTGTCTTGTAGTAGCGAGTGCTTTCACGTCTTGAGGTTGGGAGAGCGGGTGTTGCTAGACAGACAATCGCTGTCAGCCCAAGATCTCTCTGGATTCTGCACCATGAACGAGGGTGTGGAGGGGAAGCCGGAGAAAGTGAATGACAAGCAGATAGATTGACGAGAGACTTCGAAGTTTGAACAGTGTGAGAAGATAACTTACCCTATCTCCACAACGTCGTCGATGTGGTTGCACATCGCCACAAACAAGTCAAAGAACAACTGCGTGTCACCTTGCTCCATCTCCATCTGCATAGTACCGCTGCGCTTGAACGTCTTGCGACTGCGGATGATGAGAGCAAGGTAATGTGCGCGCAGGCGAGAGTCACTAGCCGGCGTGTTCGCATAAGCATAACGCGCACTACGCAGGATCGTCGCCACGTCAATGCCAGTCTGCAGGCCCTGCTTGCGAAGAGCAAGGCGCTGCAAGTCGGCCAAGCCGAGACGAAGAGCCGTGCAGTAGATGACTGTGTCTCGGAGGAGGTAGTCGCCTACGCCTGGGTGGTAGAGGGTGGCGGAATCGTTGAAGCCCGTGAATTTGGCGGCTCCGGCATCCGTGAGGGGAGAGGTGCTGGCTGCCAGATTGCCTGCAGCGGCTGAGTCGTCCTCAAGCGACCATGTATTGCGCTTCTTGTCGAGCAAGAGGCGCGGATAGTAGTCGCCCTTGTAGAGGTACTCGAGCACGGCGCTGAAGACCTCGGGAAGCTCGTCGGGCAGCTGAACCCGTCGTTGACCGGGTGAAGCGAAGAATTGCTCCCTGCAAGCCGAGGCAAGCCACGGCGAGCGAGAGAGCACATCTTCGTGCGCCGCGAACAAACGTTGATCCTTGCCAACAGCGATCGTGACGATAGCGCTATTGAGCTTAGGCGACGCGCCTCCAATAGAAGGCGATGTCTCGGGTGTCTGGTTGTTCAGAGCGTCGCGCAGGCGCTGCTTAGTGGCATCGTCGCGGAAGGAACGCTTCGAAATCTTCTTCGCCTTGCCCGCCCTGTCCTTTGACGCTGCAAAGGACCGTTTGAACATCTTGAAGTCGAGTATGTTGGCGTGATTCTTCGGGGGATGCGGTTTCCAAGCGAGCGATGGCGGGTGTGGTGGGAATGAGCGTGGAGGTGGTGGTGGTGGGTCGATCGACGCGCGTGGCAAGAAAGTCCAGGGTGGACTTTGATGGTTGACTGCCGCGGTGACGAGAGAAGAAGAGCACGCGAGGGACAGCGAGTGTTTGTGTATATATGACCTGGCGCACGGTCCACCTCAGCCTTGTAATTGTGTAGCGGCCTCACATAAAGCAGGCTGTTACGATTTGGCCCCTGTCAACAGCGAATGCATGGTCTACGTGGGGTTTGGCACGTTTGAGAAGAAAATCACCGAGTGTTCAGAAGGCGTTTGGCTACAGATACAGTTCTATCTTACTTCGTTTCTCATATCGCGTGTTACACTCGTCATCACGTGCCCAATGGCTTCCCGTCGCGGCAGAGGCAACAATGACGCCCAACCGTTGCCAAGATCGTGAGTCAGCTTGGGCACTGGGTGCTTGGTCGGCTTCTGGCCCTGGTTGAATACGGTTGGACGGTTCTGTTATGAAGTGCTGACTGACTCCCGCAACTACCGGCTTCGGCGCAGATCACGTGATGCGTAGCAATCGCAGAGATCGAGGCATCTTTCTGGTGTGATGTATGGCCTGCGTCAGTCCACGGGACCGTCAAGCAGGACCAGATCAGCTGCGCTGACTGATACTCCCTGGGAGATCCTGGGTCCAGGGCCATAATATCTGACACAGCCTTGAGAGCTTCGTGGCCAGTTTAGTACTTGGCGTGATGAGCATTCGGGTGCACCTTAGCCTTGATTCGTTCATCTTTTGCCTCCAGCGGCGGGCACACTATACCCCCTCGTCATGAAGTCTGCACTCTTGCCGTGATGAGCCTCTGCGTCACGATTCGAAAAGAGACTGGCTACATTCTTGTTGTCCAGTCGGCGCTTCTTGGCAACCTCTTGCTCTCGCATAACTTTGGCGGTCAGGGTTGCTGTAGCTGCATTATTGATGCGCGAGTGCTCGACGGGCTTGGGTTGCGCAGTCTCGTTGGCCGCCTTGATAGCTTCGTCGGGAGCGCCTGATTCGCTGATCGTAGCCTGACTTGGCGTTTCCGGCGACGCCTCGCGCTTCTTCCTCTTCTTTGACTTCTCCCCGCCTGACGCTTTCTTTAGCGAGTGCGTCAGGCCCTTCTCCTTGAGCGCTTGCCGCCTCGATGCCAGTCTTGTAATGTCCGCCTCTGCAGTAGACAGGATCGGGATCACATCCTCCGCCGCATACGCCTCATCGCAAGTCACACACCTCTCTCCCGCAACCTCCTTGATCGCCACTCCAGAGAATGCATGCCCGCAAGGGACAACATAGGCCGCCTTCGTTCCAGGTCCAAGCTTAGCTCCAGTGACAGGGCACTTCCAACCCCCCTCCCCATCCTCCTCGAACTTCACCTCCACTACATCTCGCAGCGAAGTGACTACACCATTTGTCCCCTTCTCCGCTTGCCCACCGACCAGTAGCTCCAGTATCGTGTCCTTATTATAGAGCCGTCCAGTGGCATCTGCGACCACAGGCGCTGCAAGTCGCTTCCGGGTTATCGGATCATATGTCCAAGCCCAGAGCTGCTGCTCTTGCTGAGTCTCCTTCAGCTGTGCGGTCGTCGGGTTCTTGGCAGCTTCCTTGACGAGCTCGCGGCGCGTAGGAATAGATCCACCGTCATTTCCCATCCCGCCGGTGAAGTGATGTGTATAATCAGTGAGATTATGGCGAGGATAAGTTTTGGCTGATGGTCAAGGTGTTGCGTGATGACAGGTGCAGGGTCCACAGTGACTGCCGTTCGAGCTCGGTGGATTTCCTCACATCAGCTTCACATATATCCGAGCTTCATTTCAACGAGCTGCTTATTTTGCATGGCTGATACCTCGAATTGCTTGATTCTGGGGTAACAGTGCACGCAGGTCGCCCGCTATCTAGTTTCCAAGACATCCGGTCTTGCTCGCGTGGTCAATATCGAGTCGGCCTACCGGATTGGGGAAATGCTCGTGCTTTGGTAATATGGTCTGATGTTGAAGAAAGGTGATCAACCCAGTTGTGAAGGGGCTCGAGTATAGATCTGCAGGATCGTGCTCACCGAACTCCTCGACCATGGATGCGGCAATCGACCGCCCGGAGCGACCCGGCAAACGACGACGAGTATCGAGCTCAGTGGTCGATATGCAATCAGCCATAGCGCAACCAGGATCAATCAAGATCAACGTTACGGGAGCCTACATCATCGATCACGACTACGACGGAGACGGATCAAGTAGTGGTAGCAGTCCAAGCCACGACGCGGACGACCATGAGCAGACTCACCAGCACCACAAGCGTGACATTCGACTCCCAAATCACACTTCAGTCGTTAGTCATGTGGCTGCAGACATTGGCGGATCACTGGCCAAGGTGGTCTACTTCTCGCGGGAGAATGGTGATGCTGCTTCTGGAGGTCGATTGCACTTTCTGTCGTTCGAGACGGAGAAGATCGACGACTGCATCGAGTATCTGCGATGGCTGCAGTCGAAACACAAAGCCACGAACGATCTCAACGGGACCAATGGGATCAATGGAACTCTGAAGCCTGAGCCCAAGCTTTCGGTCTTTGCCACTGGAGGCGGCGCCTACAAGTTTTACGACTTGATCAAATCCCGACTTGGCGTTGATTTGAGCCGGGAAGACGAGATGGAGTGTCTGATCCGCGGTCTCGACTTCTTCATCACTGAGATTCCGGATGAAGTGTTCACGTATCACGATGAAGACCAGGAAAACGTGATGCACTACCAGCCCGCACGATCGGATGTGTACCCTTACCTGCTTGTCAACATCGGAAGTGGCGTGAGTATGGTCAAGGTGGAGGGCCCATCAAAGTATCAGCGGATTGGCGGAACCTCACTCGGTGGCGGGACCTTATGGGGGATCCTTTCACTTTTGACAGGAGTGACATCGTTCGATGACATGCTTGCCTTGGCCGACAAAGGCGACAATAGTGCTGTCGACTTACTGGTCGGCGACATTTATGGCGAGGGAACAGGCTACGAAAAGATTGGCCTTAGCGAACGCACCATCGCTAGTAGTTTCGGCAAGGTGCTGAAGCGGAAGCGAGAAGCTGAGCGCACGGCTGAGGACGGAGGGACCTGGGTGAATAAGGGTGGCTATGGCAAGAAGCCACCGGTGCCCGAGACAAATGGATCGATCCACGGCGATACCACCATGCCGGCCGCGACAATCACAGGCGATAGCGGGCGCATGTTCAAGCCCGAAGATATATCACGGAGTCTGCTTTACGCAATCAGTAACAACATCGGCCAGATCGCCTACTTGCAATCGGAGAAGCACAACTTACAGCGCATATACTTCGGCGGCTCATTCATTCGCGGACATCAGCAGACTATACATACCCTGTCGTACGCTATCAAGTTCTGGAGTAAGGGAAGTAAGCAAGCGTTCTTCTTGAGGCACGAGGGCTACTTGGGTGCCGTTGGGGCGTTCTTGCGAAGGAGACCAGAGGGGTGGGGAAGGCGGGGAAGTGTGGTCGAAGAGGAGGTGATCAAGTGAACAGACTGGGAGCAGCCGACTCGCCGTATCTATCACATCTCGTGCATTCGGATCTTTCGAGAGCCGAATGCCATCAACATCACCAATGTAATTGGGTACCGACACTCTGACGCTAGCATTGGGCGCAGGGCTCGGACCTCGTGCAGAGCCGGCCTTCCGTCGAGCTTTGCTTGTTCAACATGAACTTGAACAAGGCCATTCGATGATCGCAGCTTCGCCGTAGTTCAGCATGTCAGCTAGAGGAACGACCATGATACGCTTGTGGGCTAGCGCGATGTCGAAATCACTGCGATAGGCATGTGGATCTAGCTTACAATAGCATTGAGTCCGCACTTGCGAGCTAAGCAGCTACACCATGCGTCACTGTAACTCACCTAAGCAAGCATGGTATCAACAATTTGGCAGCGTTGATCTCTCATCAGTCCATGTCAATTGACCGTACACATTGAAAACGATAATATAGACCCCACTGTCATGGCGAACGAGTACCTTGCGGTCCCTCGAGAGGCACCGGACTTACAGATACCACAGTCTGAAGTTGCTGTCAAGGTATCGTGCATCGATAGCACGACTCGAGTGAAGCTTCCAATGGGCCCCTTCCTTCAGCCAGGCTACACTGGAAAAGAATTTCTCACGGGTCCTGCTTTCTCGTTCCTCATCGAGCACCCTTCCGGGAAGATGATCCTCTTCGACCTCGCAGTTCGCCACGACTGGCAGCGCTTGCCCTCGTACCCTCAATGGCGGAAGCTAGGCTGGGGCATCTACGTCGAGAAAGACGTATCCACCATACTGTCAGACCATGGTGTCGCCGTTGACGATGGTGCAATTGACGCGATCATCTGGAGTCACCACCACTGGGACCACACCGGTGACCCGAGCCTTTTTCCCTCATCGACCGAGCTAGTCGTCGGTCCCGGCTTCAAGGTAGCTCACATGCCGCCTTCGAACCCAGGCTCGACGCTGATGCCAACAGACTACGAAGGCCGTGAAGTGCGTGAGATCGACTTCACCGCAAAGCTGTTCAAAATCGGCCGCTTCAATGCGTTCGACTACTTCGGCGATGGAAGCTTCTATCTTCTCGACACGCCAGGTCACACCATAGGCCACATTTGTGGATTTGCGCGGACGACAACTTCGCCACAGACCTTCGTGTTCATGGGCGGCGACGCATCACATCATGGTGGCGAGTTCAGACCGACGGAGTATCTACCTATACCGAAGGAGCTAAACCCATCGCCCTTCAAGCGTCGCGCGCCGATGTGTCCCGGGCATCTGTTGGAGGAGATTCATCCGCATAACATCTCAACGAAGCCGTTCTACTACGTGACTGAAAGCTTCGCGCACGATAAGAAGGTTGCAGACTGGACGATCGACGGCCTTGGCGAGTTCGATTGCAATGATAAAGTACTATTGCTTACTGCGCACGACGATAGCATTGTCGATCCAGCGCAAATCGACTTTTACCCGAACGCGCTGAACGACTGGTATGAGAAAGGCACAGCAATGAAAGTGAAGTGGATGTTTCTCGGGGACTTCGAGGGTGCTGTAGACGCAAAGGAGAAGGGCGAGGCAGCATTCGTGTGGGCGAAGTGACAGTAGAGAGGGCGTGTGATCGTGTTCAAAGCGAACGCGAATAATATTCAGACTTGATGCCCAGTGCACAGAACAGACTTCGAGATCACGAGCCACCGCGTCTTGGTCGCGATGGTCGACGATTCGATCGACGATGACGTCGACGTCGATCAACATCGCGTTGGCGTTGAGATGACTTGTCGCGCCGTCCTGGGGAGTTCTTTCTCGCCTTTTGATACTCTACGTATGCAGTGAATCGCAGGAACCGACTTCTGCAGATTCGGGACTTCGCTAGGTAATACGCCGTCGAGATACAAACGTGCACGCACTCGCCCGAGTGAGAACAGTGGTAGTGAGCCTGCTAGTAGAGCATCGCGCGGAAGTGATGGCAGTCATGCTGCCACTGAAGCACATGAGCATGATCGCGAGGACAGTGAAGTCTCGAGTAGTAACAGGAAGGCAAGAAGGTCAGACGCTTCACCCAGTGCGAATATGAGATGCTTATAGAGCGTGTAGGCCACTCAAGAGCCAGATCCACCTGATGATTTGTACATTTGCATCGAGCCCATGCCGTAGGGCAAGGACTCGGATGACGAGTGGGAAGACGAAGATGACCACGACGCCGACGACGATCAGAATAGCGATTACAGCATCCAGGACGCTGAGCCTGGTGCAGCCGATACAGCCGATACACCCCAGTCAAGCGATAGGGACTCGACCAAAAGTTCAACGAAGGCCAAAGTCAAGATGTTCAAGAAGCCCGCATCAGATCACCCAGGATGGACGTCGACCACCATGTGGCAGAGCTGGAAGATCTGCTGCGAATTCGTGGATCGTGCAGACTACTGCAATCCTGACTTGTTCGGCATGTACATCTACAATGATGGTGGGCGTGGGGTCTGAGCGACCTGATCGAGAATCTGGTAACGATCTTGTTCAGATCCGCCTTGAGTTCCAATGCTGATGTAAATAGATCGTCGACTTCAACAAAGAGTGGCGCAGGAAGCGGCCAAATCTGAAGATCATGTGGGCTATCATGGCCGGAATGATGCATTGGCTACGACTACAGCGGGATGATTGGACCTGTAAGTAATGTAAATCCCGTTGGTAAGCTTTGGATGACCGTGACCAGACGATGACGATGGCGAAGGCACCGCCAAGCCTGTCGAGCTTGTGGGTTGTGCGTTCCTGACCGCGTTAAACGAGATCGATCGCCGCGCAGAGCTGAAGCCAGACTCGGAGTTTCGTGACTTGACCCTAGTCATGGCCATCTTTGTCGACTGGGCGAAGTACCAAGACAACGTGCTCGAGATGGGGAAAGACCCCGGGTGGTGGCAGACTGCTGTAGCGTACGCGAAGCAGAAGTCTATCGACTTAAGTACTGCCCCGTTTCCAGGCGCAGCAAAACTGATGGCGGGGCTCGAGGACGAAGACATTGAGCCGCTCGAAGGCGACGCCAAGGTCGATAGATGGGAGTGGAAGGCCAAGGTATGTCAATCAAGTCCAAGACGGACGAACAAGGCACCTACACTGACGCCTGCTGCAGTTCAAGGAGTTCGAATCGCATCATGGCAAATGCTATGGTCGCGGCGACAAGCCAAAGCTCGGCGGCACCCAACACGACATTACCAAGATGTCGCGGAGCGAGCGGGCGTCGTATGCGTTCGATCACAGGGATCCGCTAGCGCATCTGCCGCCGAAGGACATCAAGGCCGGTGGTCTGGTGTTAAGATGAGCCAGTCGCTGTCCTCTGGCCCCGATGTATGCTGGTCTGATGATCGATCATCGTCGTGTGCATATAGTCGCATTTGTGTACAACAGTCCCCATATCGTCGCAGGATCGCTCGTCCGTCCGTTGCCCCATTGCACAACCACATGTGCGTGTACCTTCGAAAGTGGCTCATTTCACTGCCCTCATTTCGGCGCAAAGAACACCTCCCGATAATACCTCGCCTCCGCAATACTCTCCTCAATATCCCTCCTCGCCTCATGCGCGCCTTCCTTCCGCGGGCTCCCCTTCAGCACCTCCACACTAGCCCACCGCTTCGCAGCCTCCTTGATAGCGCTCACATCAAAGATTCTGTGATGCAGCCAACTCACCACAGGCTTCCAAGGCTCCTTTGCCAGGAATCTTTGATCTGCGTGCACTGTATTGCCAGCCAGTAGAGCTCGTCTCCGATCCGGGACGTGGGTTTGGATGTATGCTAGCAATTCTTTGGCGGCTTGCACTGGGGTGACGGTGGAGTCTAGGCAGGCTTGCGTGAGGCCGCTATCGCCGTGGTGGGAAGTGCACCATTCGCCCATTGTGTCTAGTTGTTCGCGAGAGTGGTGTATGACTGTTTCGTAGCCTGCGTCGTCGAGGGGTTTGAGCTCGTAGTCTGTGATGATGCAGCAGAGGGACATGATCGTGTCTTTCTCGGTGTCTAAACCGGTCATCTCGCAGTCGATCCAGACCAATGGCTGAGTGGAGCGAGATTCGGGCATGGTGGCGATATGGAATGTGGCGTGAGTTGGCAGATGCGTGTAGTTCCGAGCATAATCTACAAACGAAGAGTATGCGGATGCCAAGCCATATGTACGGAGTGGGCTCCGCGCATTGACGAGATGGTCAAACAAACTACATGTGATACAACATGTACGCACTAGAGATTAGCGAGAAGGAACGATAGTGCTACCGACGCAGCTGCACTAGCAGTAGCGTCGAGGTCTTGTATCATCACAAGGCTCAAGTCATGTGTACACCAAGTAGGAAGTCCCATGTCTCCTCTGAGATGACTGTGATGCACCACCTACCCTGAGTGCTCTGGTTATTGCATACGAAGACTCCCAGGTCTCGAACCAACGAACGTCCCAGCAACCTCAATGTGCACCCCCGCCTACCATCCATGATCATCCCACCAGAAATAGAAACATCCCGTTCCAAGCCTCCGCTAGAAGCTACGCCCCTCAGCCCTCCTTTGAGCTCTCCTGCGTGCCCTTTCTGCCGCCCTCGCCGCCTTCCTGGCCGCCTTCGCCTCCTTCTTCTGCCTCTTCGCTTCGACCGCTGCCATCTCTGCCATCGCTCGACGCTCTGCCTCCGCCTTTGCCCGCCGAAAGGCTTCCGCAGCAGCACTCGCCATCCGTCTCGCTTCAGCGGAGTGCTATGCCGCTTGTGCTGTGCTCGTCAGGGCAGGGGCCGGTCTAGCGATCGCGACCGAGGACGTCCCGGGAGGTCTAATGATCCAAGGCCTCCCGACAGCTGCTGAGGTGGGCGAGAAGATGTTGGGTGGCTCGGGGTCAGCACCTTCGACAGAGGGAGAGTCGATTGTATCTATGCGGTCATGGCGGGCAAGTGTTGACAAGTAATCAGTGGGAGGCGCGGGTCCGGCTCCGGTGACAGAACTTCTGGCGACGGGCTGCTCTGCTGCAGGATCATCTACGACAGGTGCTGGGCCGAAGTCTTGAGGGATAGCAGGGCCGCCGATTGCGCGAATCTGGTCGAGCATGGCCTGGTATTCAGGGGTCAGGTTGGATGGCTCAGCATCGGCTTCGTGGATAGACTGGTCTGCCAAAGATTCATCTTCGACAGGGGGACTCTCAACAGGCTCATCTTCGACAAGGTCGTCTGCGGCAGCGGGGCGGACGACACGTCTGCGGACAAGAGGCCGTTCCCACGGAGCGCGCTGCCCAGGTAATGGTGCGAGCATGCTTTCAGCGGCAGCTTCAGCAGCGGCTTGACGCTCTGCACTGTCGTAGGGAGCGGTGTCGCTCAGTTGGTCGGTCTCGCTGGCCCGATCGAGCTGACCGTTCGGAGGTGATCGATTGAAGGGGGAGTAAGAGCTCACGTGTTCTTGATCATGCTCTGCCGCGGACGCCTCTGCCGGTGCTCTTCCCTGCGCGGCTGTTTCCGGTGCCGATTCGATCCTGTTCAGAAGAGCAGCTGTAGAGGCATTGTTCGACACCATTTTGGAGTCGACTGGAGGCTTGTCGGAGTTCAACTCCTGCATCTCAATCATCTCCCTGTCGAAATCGATTAACTCGCCACGGGCTCCGGTCGGTCTACGATTCTCATCAGATCCAGATGGGCCTGCTGATCGGGGAGAGCCAATCTCCCGAATTGCTGCAATGTAAGGACTAAACTGCTCCTCCATCTGTTGCTCGCCTTGCGTGATGACCCCAGTATTCTCAGCTGCTTCCTCGTCGTCGTGGCGATGAAGCTACCCGTTCGGTCGGCCAGACCTCGGGTATCGCTCTGAACGAGGTGAATGTAGCAGTGGGGTTCTAGAGGCGGAGCGAAGTGCCTCGTCTTCGTCCTGTGGTACGCCATCATACTCATACTCCTCCTGCTGTTGTTCCATGCCTGCTTCGTCGTTCTCGTTGACAGTGGTACGATTAAAGTGGCCGTGGCTCTTGTTCGATCGCCTGCTGAAGCAATGACGCCGGTTCCTAATTGTTCGATGTCGTTGAGAATGCAAAGTCGCTGATGCTTGATGCTTCTTGGTGGTGCGAGCGGAATGTCGAGCAATGAATGCTATGTTGGCTGACACTGGGTGATGGAGAGCTGAGAATTGTGCGTACTTTAGCGATGTGAGTGATATGCCTGGCGAATAGATTATGGCCCTGTGAACCAGAAGATTTACATGACAGAAGCGTGAGTGCGGCATTTGTTGTGATCATGATCGCAGCCAGGTTTTCTGGCAGTCGCGGCCCCGATCGTTGAGGCAGTGGCTCTCGAACGAAAGCTGGAAAGTCTTCCTGGTATCATGCAGCTCCGACCGGCAAAGTCATGAGGGATTGCGGATCGTCGCAGTGCCGTCGGGACAAGAACGCATGGGTTCTCATCCGCACTACCTTGAGGTAGCTACTGCGAGAACGGAGCATGTCCTCTCACTGGCGCGGAGCATCTGTTCAGCACTTCGGACGCACATCGTAAGGGCATGGACACGCCCTCAGGACTTTGCAGATGCATCGATTTGAAACTGGAACTTCCTGTGCCTTTGTTCCTTGCCCAGTGGTTTGCCTTCACCATCATACAACGTGCGCTCCACGAACGTCACATTGCCGTCCTTACCGACCAGTACCACAGTCTGCTTCTGCGTGCCATACACGCCTCCCATGGGCTTAATATCCTCAGCTTTGTAAGCGCTGTCCGGCCTGGCGGCTGCAAGCTCATCACTGGACTTGTCATTCGTGACTTCGCCACCAAAAGGTGGGATGAAGATCGAGTTTCGCAGCTGACGAGTGTACGTGTTCCAGTCTTCGTGAGCTTGCCTTGCAGGCAGTGTGCTAACAGAAAGAACGTCGAAGAATGACTCGAGCAGCTCATCTTTCGATGCTTGTCGTTCTGTGCCCTCCTTGATAGCGTTGCGGAGTAGCTCCTCGCCATGAACAACCTTGGGCCACGAGGTGTCACCAAAATATGAATTGCTCAGTCCACGGGTCTGGCCACGCGAGCGAAGAATGTGTACAAGACCCTCCGCTGAGGAAGTTCGGTTCGACACGATCGAGAGCCCTGGATTCTTCGGGCGGGCAAGAGCCTGCACGTGGCCGAAGCAAAGTGAGAAGCCACCAACATCACTGATTCCAGGGGTCCCGATCAGCTTGTTGGAGAAGGCCTCATCCTCAGCTTCCCCTTTACCTGGTGGAGTCCCTAAATAAGCCGTAACGATGCCGCCTCGACTTTTGTCTTTGGTCACCTCTCGACCTTCATCGCGGAAATTGGTCAAGATGGCTATTCGCCCGTCTTTAGTGATGCCCAACCAAGTGCCTTGCTCTGACCTCTGGAGATCTCGGCCGCCTAGTACATGAGTATTGGGTGCTTGCCACCAGTCGGCAGGGGCTGTTGGCCTGGCAAGGAACTCATCGCGGTTCGAGAGCAGGATGAGTGAGTAGTCCGGATGAGCTGTGGAGAGTAGAGCAATGCACATCGCGTGGGCGCGAGCTGTGAAAAATTTCCAACTGAGCAGCGCGCGAAACGCGAAGATGGTAAAGATTACTTTAAGAAGTGAAAGGGAATGTCGAATCAGGAAGGAAGTAATATGACAACCCGCGCCTCCCGAGGCAGCCCAGATGGTCGCGTGGTAATGTCCAGCGGCTCTTACAAGTAGGCAGTCGTTAGTGAAGCCACAGCGACTCTCGATTCCTATTGGGATGATATGGGTAGCGTGAAGCTGAGGGTGATACTTCTAGCAAAACAGTGCAATGCTCTGGCTTCGTCTACGCCGTGCTTAGTCAGCCGCAGCTGCCCATGCGCAGACATGAATATGCATGTGACGATGCTGGGCGACAAACAATGCTCTCGCTCAGACGCAACGACTGATGCATCGATGATACTTCCCTGTTATCTTCCACCTACAGACCATTCCCTACAGAGGCTGCTTCACCTAGCACGACCCCCCCTCTCACGATGCCCTCCCTCTGGCCATTCTCATCCTCCTCCAAATCGTCAGCTTCCGGCTTTGAGAAACAGCTCTCTGCTCTCAGCACACGCATAACCCGCTTCTCCTCGCAATCAGACCTTCTCCGTACGCGACAGCGTCGGTACAAAGCTCTCACAACGATCTACGGCTCTTTCGCCTACATCCTAATTATAGCAATTCTCGTACTGGTGACTGGCTGGCAGAAATGGCGAGCACCAGAGTATTCAGCTGTTCTAGGCAGCCCAGTGCTCCTATACGGTCTGAGACAGCTGCTAGACCTGTGGTACAATTACAGACTCAGCAACGCGCAGAGTAAGCTGGAGGAAGCGCAGACCGAGAGGGAGGAAGTCATCCGAAAGCTGAAGGCTGCGACAAAGTACGACTCCACGCAAGAGCTGCTGGAGAAGTATGGCGGTGCGCCAAAGCAGCAGAGGGGCAAGAGTCCGCAGCCTGGAGGTGTGAAGAGGAAGCCTAGCAGTGGACGGCAGAGTCTGCCTGCTCAGCTGCAGCAGGGACAGAGGACTGGGTTTGCGCCGCCGCCGACGGCGAATATACCAAGCAGACAGACGCCACCGCAGCAGCAACTAGGTCCGCCGGACGCGAGGCCTCGGAGCGCTCAAGCAGCGAACCCGCAGCCGCCTTCACCCTCTGAGTCTTTCGCTCCGAATGCATTCACATCTCCTCAACGTCCGCCTCCCTCGATCCGACCTGGCAATGCCTCGTATTCTTCTGCGCAGTCAGCAGCTTGGTATGACCGCATACTCGACATCATAGTCGGCGAAGACGAGACTCAGGCGAAGAATCGCTTCGCACTCATTTGCTCTCAGTGCAGACTTGTCAATGGACAGGCACCACCCTGCGCAAAGTCACTGGAGGACGTGGGGATTTGGCGGTGTAGGGAATGTGGTGCTAGGAATGGCGTTGAGAGTGAGGTGGGCCAAATGATCAGGGGAGTGGCGTCGCCTGTGTCGCCTACCTCGCCTGTATCTCCATCTCCACCTATCGAGCATGTGAGCGAGAGAGCGGAAGCAGTGAAGGAAGAGGATCTCGAGGCCGAAGAGGAAGATCTGGAGGACACTGATGGAGCGTCTGATGATCTTGCAGCGACCACGACCGGTACATCGCCAGCAGCAGGCACGAGGAGCAAAGCCAGACAGCGGAAGAAGGCATAGCAAACATAGTGTATGCAGCGTCCCCAAATCCTAGCGTACACACACATTCCCTGAAGCCGCCTCCTTCCCAGACGCCGTTTCATTTCATTTGTTGCAGAACCAAACTACAACTTCGCACCCTCCCCTCGCTTCACCCACCGCTCAACCGCCTCCACCCCAGCCTTCGCAACCTCCTCATCCTGCGCCGGCGTCCCCGTCGAAACCCCAATCGCTCCCACCACTACCTTGTCCACCACAATCGGTATTCCCCCTCCAATCAACGTGAACCTCCCTCCGTTGCTATTATGAATCCCATACGCCGCCCCTCCAGGCACAAAGTTCTTCGCAGCGGGGCTATTGGTGTAGTTTGACGTTGGCAGACGGTGGCCCGCGGCTGTGAAAGCTTTGTCGATTGCGATGCTGATGGAGGTGAGCTTGGCAACGGGCATGCGTGTGAAGTGGAGGAGGTGAAGGGTTGAGTCTACGAGGGCGATGTTGAAGTCTCGGAGAATGTTAGTGGTGCGGAAGAGAGTGTTGTGGAGGTGGAATGAGGTAGCGCACCTATGCCCATCTCTCGTGCTTTTGCTTCGGCTGCTTCCGCCGCCAACTTTGCGGCGGCTTGGGAGAGCGTTGGGAGTGGGCGCGTTGGTGAGTTGGACATTGTTGTGGAGTGGCAGTGCTGGACAGCTAGGGAATTGAGCGGTCGATAGCGTGCCTGTCTGGACGAATAATCCGGTGCCTGGTACTTGGGAGTGGAAAGCAAGAAGAAGACTTTTGATACTCCTACCTATGATTCGGGAGTCCTTGCAATGGTAGGATGCTTGTGTTGTCGAACGCAGTGCAGTTGACCTTGGAAGCTCGAGCTGTGAACGTCATTGAACCTCGGCCGCTCCAGCGGGTATTGCGGACATAATGCCTGCACGTGACCATGGGGTGTGAGTGTTGCAATGTGTATGTATTGCTTCTAGATCTTCGTATCGTACATTTGTGGCCATACTGGATCATTCAGTGCAGTGGCCAAACTCCCAAGTCCATGCTCGACCATGGCGGAGTAACCTTTGGAGCTGCCGGACTCGAGCTAGCCAGCAGCAATGGCCCAAGCGCGCAGTCCCCGTGGTCTCCTTGGATATGGCAGCCGAATCGCGTCCACTCAATTGTTGCAAATGCCGAGATGCGATAACGCCGCGCTAATGCAGTGGTAAAGTCGATGATATATGTACAGTGGCGTCCAGTGGCAAGTCGGTGCCGGCGGTCCTGATTCGGGCTCGATCTCACGGAACTGCCTTCGGGCGTGGCTTGGCCATGGCTCCGTAGTGTAGTAATCCGAGCAGAATGACTCAACTAGGCGGAGGTTGTTTAGCCGCTTCTCTTGCCAATTTGTGGGCCTAACGCAAAGGAAGTCAGCACATACCCTTGGCATATTCCCAGTAGATCCTCCTTCCATCTCGATCACTCCCTAAACAGCTTCGGCTTCCATCCTTCTCTGAGCTCCGCCTGTTTCTCGGCCTCCGCCATGCGTTCACGTACCTCCATCTCTATTCGTTCCCGTGCCCGCAACACTTTACTCTGTAGGTAGAATGAGCCGCCCCTTTTGGGATCATTAAGATCGAATAATCGCTTGAAGTGCTCGTGGACGCTCTCAAGATTCGCTTGTCCGCCTCGTGGAGGCGAAACATTCAGAATCTTGCATGCTTCGTCGAGGGTCAGGCCGGAGGAGGAGAGTGTGTTGGTCGCGGTGGGGTTGTCGCGCATCGATGCTGCGTATTTCTGTGTCGTCCTGATCAGTTGCTGTATCGTTTGTCCACGCTAGTCGTGCTATTGCAACATACTTGTGATGCTGATGCCTGCTTATATGCTTCCGCGAATGCTCTCCCGAATACTCTTGCGCCTGTAATGACGACTTGACTGATGATACGGTGCGCCTGTCCCTGTGTTAGTGCCTTGACCGAAGCTTACGCAATTGATCTAATCAGAGTCACCTACCATAACGCGCCCAACGAGCGACAGAAAGATGGATGGACAGTGGCCTCACCACTACGCCATCGTGTCCATCAAAGAATATATCTCGGCCCACGGCGCGGGCGATCTCCCGCACAAACCCTCTCTCTGCCTTTCACGTGCCGAGAAAAGACACCCCGCGGCAACGACATGTGACCGCGGCTCTGTTGAAACACAAACCTACGGCCTGACCATGGCGCCTCGCACATTGCAAAATGTTGTGTGCTGCCTTGACTCTGGCCTAGTGACTGTTGGTGAAGCAGTAGTGGCAGAGCAAGCATGGCGAGTTGATGGCTGCTTTTGGTACGTCTCCCCCCTCCAGGCTTCCCACTATAAAATTGCATTGTTGCTACAATGCCGATGAGGGAAAGATGGAGAAGACTGACGAAGAACGCTCGCACAGATACGCCTTGGACAAGCTCCATGACCGACAAGTACGGCGAGCATGGGTCGCCGGCTGGAGATGGCGACGTGGCCAAGAGGACCGAGCCTGCAATCACCGTAGCCGCCTTCGCTCCGAACAAGTACGGCAACGGCCATAGCAGATCTCAGTCCAGTGTATTGATACACCAGAAATCGCCTCTTTTACTGGCGACCCCACCACAAGTGACAAGAGCGCTGGCATACAGCCATCCTTTCATTCTCCCACTGAACCACTTTGCCGGACTACTAAGCTGGACCACTGGAGATCCATGGGAGAGCTTCCTGCTCGTTGCAGGCTTCTGGTTCACTGTCTTGTACAGTGATGTGGTACTCCGTTATGGTGGACCGCTTGTCCTCATGCTTGTTCTGATCTTGGGCATGTACACAAGGCGATACAGCCCACTGTCAAGCACGATCTGGAGTGGTGACAAGCGAAAGGGCAAGCGCAAACGTAGCGATGATGAGACTGAACAGCGCAAAAGTCTTGATGAAATCCTTGAGACGATGCAGAGCTTTACCGACCGTTGCAACATCTTACTGGACCCCTTCCTACGACTCACGGACTTTCTTAGCACTCAAACGACAGCCACGGCAGCAACAACACGGCCAGCGCTGACAACTCTCTTCATTCGCATCCTCGTATTTACCCCGGTGTGGGTTCTCTTGACACTCCCACCTCTCTATATCCTCACCTCTCGCCGCGTGCTCCTCGCTCTTGGCACCTTGTCGCTCTCTTGGCATTCTCGCCCCGCCCGTGTGACGCGGACGATACTGTGGCGTAGCCGTACGGTCAGAGCGATCACGACGCTGATCACTGGCCTGCAATTTGCCGGCCCTCCGGTGAAATCAACCTCAGCTCCACCTCTGCCACCCCGCACCAAATCTCAAGGCCCTCAGATCACAGCAAAGTCCGGCGTCCGCTTCACCTTCACCCTCTTCGAGAACCAACGCCGCTGGCTCGGCCTTGGCTGGACAGCAAACCTCCTGACCTATGAACGCCAAGCCTGGACAGACGAACATCTAAACCCAATATCCTCGCCGCAATCCTTCGCCCTACCTTCCACAGAAACCTCAACAACGCGCTGGCAGTGGGTCGAGCCCTCGTCCTGGCGCATCGAAGGCGCAGCGACAGAAGCCGAGAAAAGCGCTAAGCGCATCGGCGGCGGAGGCGGCGGCGACGAAAGCGGCTGGACGTACTACGACACCAAATGGCGCGACGGGCGCAAAACTGACGGCTGGGGCCGGTACACGCGCCGGCGAAAATGGATTCGTGATGCCGAGCTCGTTGAAGTGCCTCCCCCTTCCACTTCCAGCACCAATACTCCACCCGGCTCATCCTCGGGCGTTGACATGGACTCCGCGAGCGCGCTGGCGAAGAAGCGCGGCTGGTTTGGCGGCAGTCCGAGGAAGCGTACGGGGACGCTGGAGGGTAAGGAGAAAGGTGCGGGTGGCGATGAGGTTAGTGCTGTGACTAGTGTGGGCAGTGGGAGGAGTCGGGATGGGCCGGAGGAGGATGTGCATACGCCTGTGAGGTTTAGGGAAAGGGAATGGGAAAGGGAGATTGGGGAGGGTTTGGCTGAGGGGCTGGGGTAGTGCGTTCGAGAGGATAATTGAATGAAGGTCATCATCGATATTCGTGTGTACGTGCGCGTGAGCAACTTTATATATGTGTGAGCAAGCGTACAAGTCGTAGCCAACCGGTCCGGTCAACTCCGACCCAGCGAACTGCAGCAGGTGAATCTACTCTCCCTTCCGCCTCCCATCTCTCCCCACAGCGCTGTCCCTCTCCCCATAATCCCCCCAGATATACTTCGACCACCCAGCCTGACTCTGCCCCTGCGCAGCACCTCCACTCTCCCTCTTCCTCCCGCTACTCTCCCTCCCACCAACCTGCGGCGAAGGTCTGAATTGCTCCGGATCAGGCATACTCTCATACGCCAGGTCTTCGAATTCCGACTCGGAGCGCGACTTATGCATGTTGTCCTCAGTCGAGAGGTAAGGCTTCCTGCTACTAGGTCTCTGACTTGGCGACGGCAGAGAGGAAGTGTAAGAAGGCGGCTGCGTAGAGTTTGGAGAGGGCAAGGGGCCGCCGTCTTCCTGATCAAATGCGCGGAGGAGGGTCTGCAAGTGGTCGCGCTGGGTGCGGACGTAGTCTGAGCGCTCGGTGCCGGAGAGATTGGATGGGATCAGAGTATCAGAGCGGACTAGGTCTTGAGCGCGGGCGTCACGAGATGTGGACGTCGGGGAGGTGGACTGCGACATCAGGTTTCCGAGAAGGTCTGTCAGGGCTGCTGCGGGGGCCGCGTAGCCCGCTGAAGCTGTGGAGCGAGCGGCGGGCATGGCGAAGCGGTTCAACAAGGCGGAGGAGTAGGAGACATTGCGACTCGTTGGTGGGGTCGGTGCGCTCGGCGCTTGACCCAAAAATTGCACACGAACATACTCAATCGCTCGCTTGACGGCATCCAATCCTGCGGCTTTAGCTTTGGCGTGACTGGAGCTGATCGTCTGGTCGATGGTGCGTTCGTGTTGCTCGAGGAAAGGGTGAATGTACTCCCTGTAGAGGAAGACTGAGCCTTGCTTTCCGGGGAGGACTAGGTAGAGATGCATGCCAAGGCGCATCCAGGCGTAGAAGGGGATCCAGTAGAGGATGAAGTAGAGTTGCGATTCGACTAGGAGGAAGAGGGATAGGGTCGTCCAGTACATGAGCCATGGGGTTAGTTGAGCTGGGTCCCCAGTCCGGAGGGCTTTGTAGGAGGCGAAAACGGGGAAGAGGATCGATGTCACGGAGCTGGGCACCGTCAGTCAATGTGTTCGCAAGACGGATTCCAATGGAGCTCACGTGAGGATATCTGCAATGAAGCCGAACATGATGGCAGTCGTCTGGGGTGTGTCACACGAGCAGTCGTGGAATCGCGTGATCAATCCGGGTTGGGAATGAACGAGTGTTGCAGTAAGATATGTTGAATTATAGGGGTGGGAGACTCTTCCAGATGAGTAATATGAAACGGACAAGTGGTCTAGTCGAGTGCCTGCTCAGGCTGCGATATGTGTAGTGAAAAGGTGAGGTCCAGCGAAAGGCCTCGTGTAGCAGCTTAACATGCCGCATGGTGCCCCACCTGCACAGGCTGCTATCGATAAGAATGACTAAGCACACATCCGAGAGCCTACGGAGAACAAGTTCACTCCCTTCGAAGTCTTTATTAGAAGCGTACATCTCCACGAGGGACAAGTGTTCTATGCAGCAATACTCCTGATCCGCCGTATTCTCGACGAAGATCTAGTCGTGAGTTGAACCTCCCTCGAGCAAAGATGGTATCGAGGACAAGGGAACGCGTGAAGATGCGAGTTTACCACCAACGACATCATTCCAACGCACTCCACGATGAAGAACAAGCGAATCTCAGACCCATCGACTCAAGCTCGCTACGACTGCCAGGTTGTCTCATACCAGACCGTCTCCCATGGACATGACTGCTGTCACAACCCACGGCGCGTAGGATCACCTAAAGCAGTCGGGCGCTTACAGTCACGCACGAGCCAATCCATACAACACGCCTACATCCGCTCTGCCATTGACACTGCGTCCAAGCGGCGCAGTCTACGATTCGCCACCATCTGAGACCGCAGCGTGACTGTGGAATGCATGTACGTGCCGACTTGACATGGCACGGCGCGAAGCGGTCTTGGAAAGCCGTTCAGGCTATCGACATCGTGCATGAGTACCTCTAGACCCAGCGCTTGGTCCCGACGGCGATGCGATCTTTGAACAGTATAACACCAAGCTGAGTCCCGCGGCCGTCCTTGAGATGCGCTAGGTCTTCCATTGCGTATTTTCTGCGGTCTCTTGCGGTTTCTTTCGTGCTTCTATCTAGCTGTTTATACACTTCTCATTGCATTGCTTGGTCTGGTACCATGTCTTCTACCACTCCTGCCCCATTGCAGCTGTTTCCGTCTCCTTCGTTACATGGTATGCACTTCTGCCACCAGCGATAGTATCACATGGCTAACATTTGCTGAAGGTATGCCACGAAAGTCAAGTCTCAAGAAGCCGAAAACCCCAGAGCCGTCGTTGGCCCAGGCAAATGATCTCAGAGGTGTCGCATGGTCCGTCACTATGCAGTCTGGTAGAGCAGCCCGAGTACAGCCTGCAAATGCGCAGGTCAAACACATCGGCAGCCCGAGGATTCCTACGTCAGAAATCATCCCGATCAGCAACAAAGGCTCGCCACAACGACAGCTTCGGACTCGGCGACGATCAAGCGCACCCAGCTTGGCGCAGTTGCAAGCCAATCCTGAGGCCATGATTGAGGAAGACCAACTTTCGCCGCTACCGATCAACACTAGCTTCAGTCCATCATCACCGCCGAGGATCCGTACACCGGTGGCGCCAGCAAGACGGCCTGCTCAACTCGACGTCGTACCCAGAGCGGCTGTCCCAGTCCAAGAATCGCACGTCGACGACGATCAGCTATCGCCACTACCGAGCAAACAGCACTTCGCTCCAGCAGAACTGTTGAAGCCGGAGTATCCAAATTCAAGCGGGCCCAAGCGCAGCAAAAGCGATGCATCCGCACGACCTGCAGTGCGCATTCCGTCGCCACCTCCGAATCGCTCGATCTTCCCTCAGTACAATCACGATCGACCCCTCGCGCAACAACAGTACTTCCCACCTCCAGCGAATGCGACACACGCGGCTCCAGTGTTAGCTCGAATACCGCAGACGGGCGGGAAAGCCATGACTACTACTACAACACCCTGGACAGACTCGGCTGTCGTATTGCCCGATTTCACGCAACAGCTACCCCGAGCGAGCAAGCCCGATGCGTTTGCAATATGGTACGCTTCTACGACAACATCCCCGCCTGCCGGACGTAAAGTCTGCCTCGATCTGGCACAACCTGCTGGTAGCGCGATGTCGCTCGTTCTCGGTATTGAAGGACACTCCCTGTACTCCATGACCGCAACAAACGCTCCATCCGCTGGAAAGACACCTGCCCTCAAGCAAGTCTCCGTGCAGAAAGCTTGCCCCGAAACGGACATTGCGTCGCCTGTCGCTCAGCTCCATCTTCCCACTACGCCACCTACCATTAGCGACGAGCCGCTGACTTCTGTATTTCCGCATCAAGCAGCTGTGGACGCGATCCACTTTGTTGCCAACACCCCAACAGCATGCGAGATTGCACACTTCGACCCGACTGGTATCTCCGAGGAAGCTTCGCGCCTGGCTAAGGACGCTGTAGCAGATGCACATCGCCGCTACACTTGCCAGCTCAGTCGCTTGACCCGCCGCCGAGACAGCTTCAGCATCTTGACAGCGTCCTACATTCTCCAGCACCCTATGCTAGGTCCACTCATAATCACTGTCAAGAAGTCCACATCGCCTTCTACACCTCGCGACCCGAAAGCAAAGATCTCGCTGCACCACCCCTCGGCTACCGAAGCCGCGATTGCAGCCGAGAACCTGGTGTTGCTATCGCTCGACTTTGCAAGCGATACATGCACGATCGACACGCCGGGTTTGATGGCCCTTGATGAGCCTTACATGATTGATACAGCGATTAGTGCCGTTTTCGCTGCAGCAGTGCTCGAGAACGACTTTGTCGTCAAGGACACATTGACTTTCGAGCCCCCACCGAAGACGCCTACGGTCCTTCCTGGCACGCCTGGGAAGCTGAGACGGAAGCTGTCGACCAAAACAACAAAATCAGTCAAGAAAGGCAGGTGGTACAGGCGTACCAAGGTTGTGGAGATTGATGAGGGTAGTGGTGAGCTGGCTGGAGTAGCGAGAGGGGTGCTGGCTGTTGTAGGCTTGGGGCTCCGTGGCGTGGTGTGGGTTGTCGGAGCTGGCTTCAGGGCTGGGAGGAGTGCTGTAAGGTAGCACAGGCAAGCATCAGGGGACCCTCGTATCCTCTGTGGCTGTCAACGTGTGCATAGATCGTCAAGTGTAGCCTGAATTCAGTATAGTCGCGGAGCGAGATCCTATATTATCGTCGCCACTATATGTTATCGTGGACGCTACCGTACCACATCGCGAAGGTCTCCCACACAATGATAGAAAAGTAAACGAATACGTGCTGACTGTCCACTGTCGGCCAAACAGCCACAGATCCGACGCCGATACTGCATGCTTACTCAAGCCTCCACACCAATTTCGACTTCCCCTTTCACACCACCACAACGCACCCTGACCGTATCACCTAGGCCTGAGCGCAATGCACGTTTGATTGCAATATAGGCGCAAGCATGAGGTAAGCCTGCAAGCCCGTCCCGCACCCTATCGGCAAATGGAAGCTTAGCTTCGAGGTACCTACCTTAGCCAAGGTTCCCCTCTTGCAGATCGTATCCCATCCGACACGAGCGCCAGTACGCAGTCGCACGGCATGGATATGGGTAGCATCAGCCGTCGGATGTATGTGTGTGCGTGCGTACCATGCGGGCAGCGCAGGCGCCTCCCCTCGCTCGGAGCACAGCTGCGGGCAGAGCCCTATGCGAAGGTAGGTTCAGCTACGATACTTTGGCCTGTCGTACCTATACGACTACGCCTTCCATCATTTCTTGACCCTGGACCACGTCTCTCAATTCTGGATCAGCTTTCCTCGCAAGCCTCGCCCGGCCTCGCGCACAGCAGTGTAGCCCTCGACGTGCACGCTCCACAGCACCGCTCGCAGACATGGAGAAAGACTCGTCTCCCGGCTCGGACTCGCCAACCAGGATCGAACATGTCACCGCCATGGAGAAAGGAAACGCAAGCACGTTCGTTGCGCCTACGCGCAGCGAAGAAGCCGCCGTAATCCGCAAGCTGGACCGCCGTTTGTTACCTTTGGTCTTCATCCTGTACTCCTTGGCTATCCTCGACCGCTCCAATCTAGGTATGTCTCATGAGCATTCGATGCTGCATCGCGCGTTCGCTCATATCGCCGAACTTTAGGCAATGCCCGACTCGCCGGCATGGTCAAGGACATCGATCTGTCGGGCAATCGCTACAACCTGCTCGGCACTGTATTCTATATATTTTACATTTGCTCTCAATGGCTGTGTATGGGCTGGAAGCAGTTCAGCCCACACAAGTGGTGCGCCTTCTGCGTGCTGTTCTGGGGCTTCATTGCTACCATCCAAGCGACGGCGTTCAACTGGGGTGGCTTGATCGCATGTCGAGGCTTCCTCGGTATCGCAGAGGTGAGTAGTATAAACTATCGCCTGGTACTGTACTGATGCTGCACACACAGGCCTGTTTCGGCCCCGGAGTACCGCTGTACCTCAGTTACTTCTACCCAAGAGACAAGATAGGCTTTCGGCAAGGCGTGTTCATCTCTGGCGCGGCAATGGCGAACGCCTATGGTGGCGCTCTGGCGTATGGTATCAGCCAGATCCGCGGCAGCGTTGCGCCGTGGCGGATTTTGTTCATTATCGAAGGGGCACCGACATGCCTCTTTGCGATCCTGGTGTGGTTCTATATGCCAGACAGCATCATGGAAGCGCCCTTCCTCTCCCCGCGCGAGAAGGAGATTGCGCTGCACATGACTGCGCGGAACCAGCGTATCGACGTTGATCAGCAGACGGGTATACGTCTCAAGGAGATGTGGGAAGGCATCAGAGGTGAGTCCCCTTGCCCTAACCCGATCCAAGTCATCTCCACTAATGATGTGTGCAGATCCGAAGAGTTGGCTTCCAGCCCTCATGTACTTCGGAGTGAATGTCTCATACGCATCGCTCCCTCTCTTCGTACCCACCATCATCTCAGAACTCGGCGCCTTCACCACCATCCAATCGCAAGGCCTCTCAGCACCGCCTTACATACTATGCTTCTTCACGATCATCACCTTCTGCTACCTTTCCGACCGCCTGCAAATGCGCGGACCATTCTGCGCTCTTGCAGCCACGCTTGGGGCGATAGGCTTTATCATCAATGCGACATGCAAGGGAGCTTTGCCACGGTACTTCTCAATTTTCTTGAGCGTCGAGATCTTTGCCAGCGTAGCTTTGCTGCTGGCGTGGGTTGCGAACATTCACTCGACGGAGTCAAGGAGGGCAGGTGCATATACTGTGTTGGCTACTGTTGGGCAGTGCGGACCTTTACTCGGTAAGTATCAACGCTTGCGGATACTGAACGATACAGCTGACAGATGTAGGCACGAACGTCTTCCCCATCTCCGAAAAGCCGTACTACAGAAAAGGCATGTGGATCTCGGCTGCGTTCTGCCTCATGGTGGCAGTGCTGAGCGGAGTGCTCAGCTGCTGGCTGATCTGGGAGAATCGCAAGATGGATCGCGAGGGAGTGCCGGAGGTTGAGGATTATGAAGAGACGAGCGGAGGGAGAGCTGAAGATCGGAACAAGAAGCATAGATACGTGTGGTGATCGTAGCAAGAGGGTAGAGGCGATGGTCGTTCATACTGAGTGTACACGCCGCATCGCTTTTTTGTTCACGGCCTCCGCGTAAAGCAATCCGATCCCCTGTAAGCCTTCTTCGTGCCCATCATACTACTCGTTCCGAGCGAATGCAACTCCAATCCCAAGCGCCATAGTCATGCCGTCTGCTCGTTGAAGGGGAGGTCCGGTCGATCGATTGGTCTATTTCTGCTTGGTCGTCAGTTAATTGCGAGAGAGTCGACTGAATATTCGAGCACATACGCAAGTGCAAGTTCCCGGAGCGCACGCGCAGTCGGCGCAAGAGCGGCCAGAGTTCTGTTGAAGTGAAGTCAGCAACGCTGATGAAGTGAAGTCATGGGGGAGGTTGAAGTCGTACTCCGCAGCCACCCATGTTGATGATTTGAGAGTTGTTGTTGGGTTGGAAAGTGGTCCGGATGTCTTGGTGATCTTGAGAGTACAGTGATTGTGTTGTTGATGTTGGTGTAGGAATGGGAACCGTGGAAGCTAATAAGTACCCCACCACAATGCGAGACTTACGCGGGACCCTGCCCAAGGGTCCACACCCCACTCTATTACACGCAGAAACAACGCAAGATCGCGGCGAATCGGGGGCTTCTGCAGGCACACACCAAGACTGAGGGCATTTCGCGGTGGCGCGACAAGGGTGGAAGAAGTCCATCGATGGGTCCAGCGCTGCGTGCTTTTCGCGGATTTGCGCCCCTGCTCAGTGATCACAGCTGATCTGGAACATCGCATCCTTGGCCGTCTCCGGCTGTTGAAGTACTAGTGAGAATAGTAAGGTCAGACGGCACGATGCCATGGGGCTTGACATTCGCCGTACCTTGGCTGCAGGTACCGTCCGGTGCGGTCCCTTAGGATGATCTGTCTGCTGGCTGACTCATCAGAATCGATACCCCGACGGCACTATACTCAAACGCTTCGCTATCGCTGGCTCTGCTAGAAACAAGAAGGACTGACTGCGAGATTTGCCTGCGAAAGTATGAATCTCTCACGAGGTCGATGAAGTATAGTCAAGAAAATGTCGTGATCGCTACACTACCACAATGTCGCAAGTGGCGAGATGATTGCTCGCTCGGCCTTAACCAGGACGTCTCGATCCAGCACTCTGCCACCGTACTGAAGCACCAGCACAGCGAAAAGCGCGCCTATGATAGCCGCCAGCAGCATGTCACGGAAAGCATACCGTGCCCCAGGACCTCGATAGGCTGTCGGAGCCAGTGGACCGACCATCTTCTTCAGCGGGGTGATGCCGTCAGACTTCATTGTCTTCTGCGCGTTGTGCGTGCCTGGTAGACCATCCATGCTCCATGCGTTCTTCGATGCCCAGTACCTGTTCTAGCGTCAGCGATATGCGGGCATCAGTCATGGAAGCCAAGTCGCTTACTTGGGCAGACTCTCATCCTTGTTGCCAGCCGCTTCCTTCTCAGCTTTCTTCTTGAAGAAGTCGTTCAGAATGGGGCGATGCTCCTTGAAGTCATAGTGCGGTACACTGAACCCACAGCTCGTCCCCACCTGATGGATGTCGATTAGAATAATCGATCTCGTCCCCGGAATGCAGTCGATCTTGTGCTCCTTGACGAATGCCTCGAACGCTGGCGTCGATGCCTCTAGCACTCGACCGTGCCCAAACAATCGCATGATCCGCGGTGGCCCTTCGAAGGCGTTCATCAAAATGGTGACACGGTTGTTGCCAGGCTCATAGATGTGAGAAACAGTTTCATTGCCGCTGCCTGTTAATTCGTGGTACCAGAAAGTCTTGGTGTCCAGGACTCCGAAGTAGTCATCGCCGCCCTTGGGCGAGACGTTGACGTGACCTTTGCCTGATAAGGGGGCGCTGGCGACCCAGAACATCTTTTGTGCTTTGATCCATGGTATCATGGACTACGGATGATCAGTGACTGTCGAGAGAACATAGTCAGGGTAGTAACATACTTTCGGAATCTCCTCGTAGAATTGCCCCATCTTGATAGTGTGACCCTGTTCCACTCGGAAGAGTCCCTTCGTTGATGATCTAGAAATCTGGCTATCACCACTGCCAGTCGACTACGAACGCGCAATCATATGACCAAGTCCAGTGAATCTGCCTTAGCTTTAGAAAGCAAGAGATCTGGGTCGGTCAGAGATCAATGTATGGCGGCGCCTCACGACACACACGCTGTCACCTCCTTGGCTTTATGCGAAAATGCAAGTTGAGAGAAAGATGGGACCCTCACCATATACCCCAAGGCATGCCTTGAGTCATCTACGTGTAGCTGTTGCAATGCGATGTCGCGCTTTCGACCGAGGTGGGGTCGATCCTGTTGCTACAGCACGCGGGTGCGACAGAGAGCCACGCTACATTTGTGCACTGTACATGTGCGTTCTTCTTCGACGTCCGTGTGCAGGCGAGATCGAACACCAAGTCGGGAGACACAAAAGAGCATGCTCTCTTGCGCCGTGCGCTTCTAAAGTGCTTGCATCAACCGCACTGTCAAATGACATCACCAACGCGTCTCCCGTCGCGTACCCAAATCAGCTCATGGTCTTACATAAATCAAACCGGTCTTTCTTGATTTGGTGATCGGACACCGCTATCATGTCCGCCGCCTCTACCCTCCAAGATCTCCTCCGCTTCCTCAGCCAAGAAGCCAAGCTCCCCCTCTCCCTAGCCCTCTCCAAGATCCCCCTCCTCCAAAAGTCCTCCCTCTCAACCCCAGAGCAGATCGCCAAGGCCAAACCCGCAGACCTTCTGCCGATCATAGAAGACGAGAAGCAGAGAAGACAGCTCCTCGCGGCTGCCAAAAGGGTGGTGAAGAAGCGAGCTTCCGGAGAAGATGCACCCGGAGCTGAATCGCCGAGTAAGAAGAGGAAGAGGGGCGAGGGCTCGCTGTTTCAGGTCAAGGCTGAACAGACGCCGGAGGAGCTGGGAGCGGGTCTGACGTTGCCTAGTGGTACAGTCACGGAGAAGGAGCTAGAGGGGACGGTGTTGTTCACGAATCGCGCGCCACTTGTGCTGGCTATGACCGTGACGCTGCTGAAGTACACCATGCCCGAGCAGCCTCTGTCCAGTCGGTTGAGTCTGGCGCAGGCTTATGTCAGTCTTACGAGTAGAGCTAGAGCTGTGAGTCTGGGCATCGAGAAGGATAGTGCGGAAGCTGAGGGCTGGGGTGAGGGGTTGGCTGAGGTTGAGGTTATGGGGAAGAGGATCAGAGTCTTGAGGCGGTGGGGTTACGTGGCCAAGTCAGATCAGCCCGTGGAGAGTGAGGCAGGTGTGAAGACTGAGGACGATCCAGCCGCGGTGAAACAAGAGGACGAAGTGGATGAAGCTCAGCAAGAGGAACCAGCCCTCTGGGGTCTCGACCTCGAAGCGCTCAAAAAGTCCAAAACCGAAACCATCAACATCCTCAAAGCCCAAAGCGCCACAACAGCCAATATGCCCATCCACACGCCTCAGTCCGCGCGCGCCTACCTCTTCAAATCCTTCGACTCTCCGCCTTCCGCCGCGCCAGGCAAGAAGCCTACGGCCGCTGTTAAGGCTGCCGAGAAAGAGCAGAACCTCGGCATGCTGTTGCAGACTATCGAGATACTGTTCCAGTCTTGGCTTGTTGCTATCACGCCGCAGGAGCTGGAGAAGCGGATCTGGGGGTGGTATGTGCAGGTGCGACCGGATGTTGAGCATGGGGTTGCGGGGTGGGGTGGGAAGAATGAGTTGAAGCTTGGGAAGATTCTGGCGCTGCGGCGTGCTGCAGACGGCTGAGTCGACAGTGACGAGCTCATGCGATGCGAGTCTCTTGGAAATTCTGCCCCCCTTATCGCTCGTGGTCGTATACGCGAACGAGCAGATGAGAACAGCACATCGCGAATGAGACGAAGCTGCGATAATCTTCCGTTTCCCAGCTGACGGACAAGTTGCATCGCGGCAATGCTCACGCGATCTTCAAGGGCGCAGCGGCAGCCACTCAGTCAAGTTCGCTAAGCTGCTGAAACCGACTGCCCCCACTTCTGCGAAGACGTCGATGAGCGAGCCCGGCGGCACGTCATCCATCCACTTGACGTCCTTTGGAATGCTCTCGGCTTCTCGATGGATGAGAACGGCGTGCCATCCGGCGCCGAGTGCGCCCTGGACGTCTTTTCCGTACTCGTCGCCGACGTAGATCTTGTGCCATGTGTCCAGATCAAAAGATTCGCCGGGCGCAGATGAGCCTTGCATCGTCATCCGCAGCAACTCTTCGGCGGCTTCGAAGCACCGCCCATCAGGTTTCTCGTGCCCGACGTCGTAGGACATGACGGTGAAGTCGATGTCAAAGTCGCCCAGACCCGCTGGCACCGCGGCGTTAGTCTGCCCAAAACGCATTGGATGCACTTTTAGGCCCAACGACTTCAGAATATCTGGTGTCCGATCGTCAGAGTTAGTAATGACACCCACAACCACCTTCCCACTACTCTCTCGACCATCCTCGCGCAACTTTCGCAGCAACGGCAGCACATCAGGATACATCGTAAAACCCTCCTTCGAATTGAACCTCTCAATCAACTTTGGCGCCAGGTCCTTCGGCATCGCTTGCCCTTCACTCAGGTGAGGCGCGAAAGTGCCATGGATGATGCTCGTCCACCATTTCTCGGATCCCAGGCTAGTGGCTCGTCCATAGTTCGGGTTGATCTTGGACTCGTGCTTAAAGGCTGCTCGGAAGGAGGTTGTGAGATCTGCATCGGAGAAGCCTGAGAGACCGAGGGATTTGGCCACTTCGCTGTATTGGGTTGCTATGGGGGCTTTGGGGGTGTACAGGGTGCCGAAGGCGTCGAGGCAGAGGAGGAGGTTGCGTTTAGCCATGATTCTACTCTTCTCCTCGGAAGGCAGGGAAGGCTTCGACGGAGGAGAACTAGGAGAAGAGGGAGAAGGCTGGGTGAACGGCACTGACTGCATATCTCATGTCACTTTGGCCAGCGCGCTTTGAGTCGGTGTAGCAAACAATCTGTTTGTGTATTCACCCATGCTCCCGTCAGCGCCACCTCTGATCTCGCTCAGAAGCGCTTCTAGGAGATGTGCACAATAATGCGATAGTGAAGCATCATCGGTACAAAAGGTTAACTTAGCGCTACGCCATTGCCAAGGCTGAGGCTCTGAGGCAGACGATCAGCTGCGGTGAAGGTCGGACGTGATCACACCTGCTTCCATAGCATGTGTACAAGAGTCTCAAGTGTTGAACCTCTTGCTAGCATCACGCGCATGTACTGAGGCCGTCACTATAAGAAGAGTACGGTGGAAGAAGCTCCAACCGTCCGGCAGGCACTCGAGGGTACCCCTGTAGTGAGCTCCTCACTATCACGAAGCACGTGAAGCACGACTCACGAACACCACACGACACATCCCTGATTCAGACGAGCTCCTCGTTCACCAAACACCCCCCCTACACCTACAATTCATTACCCACATCCATAGCAACACAGCCCCACCTCCTCCGCCAGGATGCCCTGCTTCAAAGGCCTAGCAGTGAGCATCCACAGCGACGGCCAGCTCGACGAATTCGCCCTACAAAAACAAAACCGCCAATCCCGCATATCCTCCTACATCGCCGTGCCCCCGGCCCGCGTACCCCCTCAAAGCACCACCGGAAACCCTGAGCAACCAAACTTCGCAATCTCCATTACCCTCCTCACCCCAGGCCTGGCCGTACCATACTCCACGCCGTCCCCCACACCAGAGGAGCCGTACCCGCGCCCGAGGATCGTGGGTGCGCTGCCGGTCAGGGATGGAACGAGGGGGCAGTATACGCCGGTTATTGCGCCGTATATGCCCAGGACGCTGAATCCAAATGAGACTGTTGCGGCGTATATCTACTTTGACGGGAGGCCGAAGGAGGAGGTTGCGACGTTGCTGCGTAGGGGAGAGGAGACCTGGGTGAACTCTAGGTGGGTCAGTGTGCCTGAGGCTGATGGAGGAGGGTTGGCGGAGCGGGAGTTTCTCTTTAGAGAAGTCGGACTGGAGAGATGGCTGAATGGGCTGGATCTGGAGGGTGGGAGAGATAAGGCTGCGAAGGTCAGGAGGCGGCAGGAGAGGCTGGAGCGGAAGAGGAAGGGACGGCTGAATGGTGGGGTCAAGAAGGAGGAGAATGGGAGTGCGATGATCAAGGAGGAGGATGGAGACGTGAAGGTCAAGATGGAGGAGGATCACGAGGAGAGCATGAATGGGCAGGAGGGGAATGGGGATCTCTCACCTTCAGACTCGGATGACGAGCCGCCCGAACCTGAGGCCGCAGGACAGATCAAGATCGCTCTCTTCCGCGTGCTGGCTAGTGGCGAGATCAAGCGGGGAGAGTACTCACCACAGTTCGACGCACATGACGACGACGAGGGTAGTGGGCAGAATGGTAACGGCGACACAGCAGACGAGGACGTCGATCACACGACATCATTCGCGAAGCCAAAGACACTGGATCCGAAGAGCATCAGCACACAGACAGTGACGGGGATCGATCCTCCAGACCAGCCCTACGCAGTCTTCACGTTCTTCTACCGGGGGAAGCAACAGCTGCAGAAGATGGGCATCCTCCCTACATCAGAATCAGATCAGACACCAACGACATCCAAGAGGAAGTCTTCCGGACCTGACTTCTCTAAGCTCAACCCGTTGAACAAGTTCGGCACGGTCGGCTTCTCGGGGTATCGCGATTCTGCTGGTGGCAAGCGCAAAGGTAAAGCTGATGTGGCGAGTCCAGATGCTATGGACAGCGATAATGAGGAGGATGATGACGAGCGGAAACCGAATGGGAACGAGGATGTTGATGTTAAGCACGCCAATGGATCTTTGTTGTCGCCGGAGGATGCGAGGAGGCAGGGGGAGATTGCGGAGGGGGTGCAGAAGATCAAGGTGAGTCCCCAGTCCCTTTGCGTTTCTCCAAAAGTTTGCAACACTACAACACTTCTGCCACTACACTCGGGTCAGCGAGACTCGCACGTAGCTGCCGTCTGAGACGGATGCGTCTCCTCGCTCTCTGCTCCGAGTTGCAACCCCTCATGGGTGCCGCACCGGAATTCTTCACGATTGCAGCCAGACTGGTAGCAGCATTACCCACGTTGCAGTGATCCAAAGAGATATAGGTGTCCTCGTCGACACGTGAATCCTACTGACATCTCTCCCAGCTCAAGCGCCAACACTCCGCCGAGCCCCTTTCTTCCGAGTCCCTCACGCGCAAGTCACCACATCTTTCCACAAGCGACTCCCCCTCAGCAGGAGGCACACCGCAATCCCTAAACTCCACATCCGCCAACGCCGGCACACCGCCCTCGGAGCTCAACAAAACCTCCTCAGAGCTGCTCGAATCCGTCGCATCCCCCTTCAAGCGCCACAGAGGTAGTGTCTCTGGGCTCGGAAGCCTCGAGTTCGCTCCTCTCGGACCTAGCACCAACGATCCATCGCCCAAACCGCAGCACGGTACTGGCAAACCAGGGACTTTCGGATCGTTCGGACCGTTTGTGCAGGCGGCTGGGATCGATGATGAGGATGAGGAGTTGTGATCCCAGATACCCTTCATTGCTCTCATCACACCACGAGTCAGGTCGCTAATGCGCGATTAAAGACTCCCTAGATCTCACTCTCTCCCCGATCTCACTACACTGGCCACCGATTCCGTCATGCCCTCCCGCGAACTAACACTCACGTCTTCGAGACCACGGAGAAAGAGACGTTTTGCAGTCTCACAGCACAAGTCGCCTCTCACGTTCTCTCAGCGCGCCAAGGCAAGCGCGTCGAAAAATGGTAATGCACTTGGTACGAATGTCCTCAAGAAGAGAGTCGCGAGTGGGCACGAAAGGCAGAGGGCTATCGACGACCTAGCCGTTCCGCTGCAGTTTACGCAGCTACTTGCTCCAGCATCTGGGCCGGCGAGACCTTCGCCCGAGAGCAATCAGGGGTACGAGCCTGGGGACGAGCATGGAGACGCCGCACCCACTGCATGAGGTCTTGTGGGCCCATTATCCCATTCCCTGTCGCTTTCCAGCATGAAGCCGCTTCTTGCAGCGCTGCACGGGCGGAAGGGTTGGATTGCTACACCAGCGAGGGAGAGTCGGTCATCTTGTATGATAGATCGTTTATTGCTCACGAAGACTGGCAAAGATACCCTACAATACCAATGAATCAAAGCAGAAGCGTACGTTGACTTTGACATTTCACTACACACATACGTCTCACCCTTCATCCTTATCCATATTCCCCCTCTTCCCTCGTCCACCACTAATCCCCTTCCCTCGATCCCCGCCCTTGCCTCCTTTCCGCTTTTCGTGGAAGGCTTTCATCTCGCCCACAGCCACGCGCTGCGCTTCGCCTACCCGTTCAGCAAACACCATGACTTCTTCCCTCTCTACGCGCCACTCTTCTAGCTTCTTTCCGAGAGCTTTCTCGATCCGCTGGAAGACTTCAACGTCGTATTGCGTTACGATACTGATCGCCACGCCGCTCTTGCCGGCTCGTGCTGTGCGGCCAACGCGGTGGACGTAAGTCTTCGAGTCGGGTGGGAGGTCGTAGTTCAGCACTAAGTCTACTGATGGGATATCCAGACCCCTAGCAGCGACATCCGTGGCTACCAGAATATCCCGCGAGTGGGAGCGAAATTTCGCGAGCGCGCCCAGTCGGGAGGATTGCGAGAGTTGGCCATGCAGCGGGATAGCGCTCAAACCCAGCGAGCGCAGGAGGTAAGACAGCCGCTGTGTCTCGTTCACAGTCCGCGTGAAGAGGATGCAGGTCTGACCTGTGAATGTGTGGAGCAGCGAGAGGAGGTAGATGTCCTTATGCTTGTGCGGAATAAAGAGGTAGTGCTGCAGCAGGTTCTTAACCGTTTGGTAGGAGGACGTCGAGATATTCACCCGCACTGGGGACCGGAGCGCTGCGCGCGTGAGGTTATCGAGTTTGCTGTTCATTGTTGCGGAGAAGAGGAGGGTTTGCCGCGTGAAGGGGAGAGTTTGAAGGATTTTCTCGAGGATTGGGCCGAAGTCTAGGTCTAGGAGGCGGTCGGCTTCGTCCATTACGAGGTACTTGAGCGCTCGTAGGGAGAAGCCTTTGGTGTTCTCCAAGTGGTCCAGTAGCCGGCCTGGCGTGGCGACGATGATATGCGGGCGTTTGCCGAGCGCTATGGCTTGAGGGACCATATCCATACCGCCTACCAGCACGGCGCACTTGACGTTTATGAGGGAGCCGAGGGCTTCGAATTGCTGCGAGATTTGGTAGGCGAGTTCGCGTGTGGGAGCCATAACGAGGCCGAACATCGGTTGGGGGTTGTTCAACAGGGCTTGCAGGATTGGGAGGGCGAAGGCGGCGGTTTTGCCGGAGCCGGTCTCGGCTAAGCCGATGATGTCTTTGCCTGAGAGGGCGAGGGGGATAGACTCAGATTGGATCGCAGTTGGTGCAGTGTAGCCCAGAGCTACGCAGGCTTCGCAGAGGGAGTCCGTTACGCCTAGGTCGGCGAACGATTTGGTAGGTGCATCGTCCGTGGTAGTAGCCTCTGCATCGTTGTTTATTGTCCCTTGGTCCTCCGGCCCATCTACATTGCCGTCATCGGCCTCCTCTTCAGCCTCGTCTTCACTCTCGTCGACGGGCTCTGGTCGCACGGTCTTCGACACTTTGGCAGGCTTCTCCAATGCTAACAGCGCCGGCGCATCTTGCTTCACTGCTCCTGTCTGTCTTGCTGTCTTCTCGGATGTGATGGGGGCAACCACCTCATTAGACAGCTTCCGCTTTTTGAATGCCGGCATTGTGATATGCGATGCGAACGGGCAATTATTCGCAGCCTACCAACGACATCGTCAAGAAAATCTACAGTGGAGCCGGTCGATTATGCGGGCTAATCTAAGCTTATCTGATCTGCGGAGGCGGATCTAACCCTACTGCTTCGAAGCTCTGCGACTTCAAAATTTCTGGGATCCGACGAGAGCAGTCCATCCCACCTGTGTCCCCAGATCGAATATTCAAGATGGCCAAAAAACGAGTCAAGAAGCGCACACATCTCGCGGTCGGCGGACGACAACCTCTTCCCGGCAATGTTCCGTCGAAACCCGGCGAACGGACGCCAAAGTCGATGGTCATCCGCATTGGCGCATCAGATGTAGGACCTTCGATATCGCAGCTAGTCCACGATGTACGATCGATGATGGAGCCTGCCACAGCCACGAGACTCAAGGAGCGAAGAAGCAACAAGCTTCGCGACTACACTACCATGGCTGGACCCTTGGGCGTGTCACACCTGCTCCTGTTCAGCCGAAGCGAGACGGGCAATGTGCAGATGCGACTAGCCGTGACACCTCGAGGACCGACGCTTTGCTTCAGGGTAGAGAAATACAGCCTGTGCAAGGATATCTACAAGAGCATGAAGCGGCCCAAGAGTGGGGGCAACGAGTATCTATCGTCACCCCTGCTGGTCATGAATAACTTCAGTACGCCCGCCGCGAAAGCAGAAGATGATACTGCAAAATCTAGCAAGAATGTTCCCAAGCATCTCGAGTCTCTCACGACGACAATCTTTCAGTCCCTCTTCCCTCCCATCAACCCGGCTGCTACTCCCCTTCGATCGATCAAGCGCACATTACTTCTCGACCGTGTCTCCACACCCTCAGACGCTGAGAATCCTAGCTATGTCCTCAACTTACGACACTACGCGATCGAGACTCGGACAGCCAAGTCGGTACCCAAAGCACTTCGGAAGCTGGATGCAGCTGAGCGCATCGTTCACGCGAACGAAAAGCGAAAACGAAGCGGTCTGCCAAACCTAGGCAAGCTGGAAGATGTGACAGACTACCTACTCGACCCACACGCAGCGGACGGCTTCACCAGTGGGTCCGAGTCTGAGCCAGAAACAGATGCCGAAGTCGAAGTGCTCGCAGAAGAGACCAAGAAGGTCCAATCCCGCGCCCAGCTCAAGAAAACCCGCGAAGCCGCCCCGACAGACCGTCGAGACCCAGCCACAAAGCACGTCCAACGGAAAGGCATCAAAATGCACGAGCTCGGTCCTCGCATGCGCCTGCGTCTCACCAAGGTGGAAGAAGGGCTTTGCGCAGGGAAAGTAATGTGGCACGAGTACATCCACAAGAGCAAGGAGGAGCTGAAGCAGATGGATGCTGTGCATGCCAAGCGGAGACAGGAGAAGGAAATGAGGAAGGCGGAGCAGAAGGCTAATGTTGAGAAGAAGAGAAAGGAGCGCAAGGCACGAGGGGAGCCTGAGCCAGAAGAGGGAGAGGATGGGGAGGATCTTGTTGATGAGGATGGGGAGCAGTTGTGGGAGGATGATGGGTATGATGGGCCTGAAGAGGAGGAAGACGATGAGGACGGTATGGAGGAGTGAGCAGCCTGGTCGTGCGATAACCGCGTGTGCGAAGCTAGCACGGCGACCACAGCACGATGATCTGCACGGTCCCCTGTTGTTGCATAGAATCCGGCCCCCGCTTCATGGCATACCACACACCGGCGGCAGTGTTCCAACGCGAGAGGTACGAGTCTGGCTGGTCTGCACATGGGTCAAGGCCATCTTTCTACGAAGGTAGGGAACACCTCGTTGAATGAGCCGTCGAACGATCAATAAATGCCTTGTCCGATGTCGGAGGCAGAATCGACGCCTTCTAGCGCGAAATCCACACATGCCACTCACGGGGCTTCCAATGGAGTTGATCAAGCGCTATCACGTGGATAGTGGTTCCCCTCGTCCGCCGACGCTCGGTGCATGATCGAGGAGGTCAGCGCGGTACGAGGTGTGGTCAGTGAGGCAACGACGTGACAGAGACGATCATGTCGACTGTGTCCCGGATGGGGGCGATGGCTTCACTTGAGATTGAAGCCAATGCCATGGCGGAGGCATACAGCAGATATACATAGACATGCCATGTAAAGTACCTCAGCCGTCGTTTTTCTTCTCCATCCCATGCTGTGCCGGTGCAGTGTAGTCAGTCGCTTCAACCTGCAGACCCAACCCGATAGGAGCTGCAGTGGTTCTCACTTCTGTCTTCATTATACTCGCAATCAAAGCTCACACTGATCCCCACATACCTCCAGACATATATTTGAAAGAGTCCCCTGCTCCGAAGTCTCGCCTGTCAAAAGTGAAGTGAAGTGGGGTGCAGCGCAACAAGGTTTGCCACACGTCAGCTCGTAAGGTACCTTCCACGCGCTATCAATCAATCACATGCACCACCAGATCTTCTTCGATAAAAGTAGCGACAAAGGCCACAATACATATCAGATCCGCGTCTTCAGATAAGTACAGCAAACGTCGCACCTCCTCCACTTCTTCTAAGCACAACATCAACTTCAATCAATCACCAACATCACAACCCATCAACTTCCATCAAACCACCATGTCTTCCGCCACTGCTGCTGTTCCATCCACCTGCTGCGGTCGCGAGGGCGGCTGTATCTGTGCTAAGGAGGCGAAGTGCTCGTGCGGGAAGCAGGCGGCGATGCATTGTAATTGCGAGAAGGCGCAGACGGAGAATGTGACTGAGGGGGCGAGGTGCTCGTGCAGTGAGTATAACATCATCGATGCCTTAAGGCTGGATATGTATGGTGATTGTTACTGATGCTCTACTAGATCAACGCCCAGCTGGCGAGTGCACTTGCAGCCGCTCGAACAAGGAGAACACGAAGGTTGATGGGGAGACTTGCGCTTGTGGGAAGCGGTCGAGTGGTGAGTAATCTGGCGGACTTGATGGGATGAGGGAGCATGGGCTAATGATGGCGACAGACTCGTGCAATTGCTCTGGCACTGCGGCTGGAAGCTCTGAGCTCGAGACGGACTTTACTACGAAGGCAGCCTAGATGCTGAAGCGTGGGACGGGTGACGATGGGCTATACGAAATCCCTTGGGGTTGGCGTTTGGAGACTGAATGATGAGGGCTAGTTGCGAGCCAACAGCGGAGGGATGGACTCCCAACTATAGCTCAGGCAGTCTGTATCAATGAACATCATATTGTAAACGATTCTATGGTACCAGTGTGAGTGTATCATGGTCGTCGTGATGAAAGTGCAAGCGATGTAGCACGCTCGAGCACTTGAACACCGCATCGGACGCTCGGGCTTCAGACCTGGCTTGGTAATGAGACGATCAATGGGTATTGCAACGCTGCACTCTCAAGGTCCTTTCTGCTGTCATATATACACAAGCACTCGATTCAGATCACAGGAGGTTTTGATCGTGTCTCATCCAGACCTCACCGTTGGACCCCTCCACCCCCGCTACTTCCACAGTCCCCTCCAACATTGACAATCTGCCACAACCCCAATCACCACCAACGCCTGGACCGAGCATTGCCCCACACATACCTCCCTTGAGCGACCTACTGGACCATTTCACAGCTGGGCAACCAGCACCACCAGCCGCGCTGGCTGACCCATCGTCATGGCGCAAGTCGCAGCCGCAATGTTCAACCGGGGCATGGGCAGCTCCGGCAAAGAGAACACCATGCGCGGCCTCGTCTCCTTCATAGCCGACCTGCGCAACGCCCGCGCCCGCGAGCTCGAAGAAAAGCGCATCAACAAAGAGCTCGCCAACATCCGGCAGAAATTCAAAGGCGGCAACCTCTCCGGCTACGACAAGAAAAAGTACGTCTGCAAGCTGCTCTACATCTACATCCTAGGCTGGAACGTCGACTTCGGGCACTTGGAAGCGGTGAATTTGATCAGCGCGAATAAGTACTCGGAAAAGCAGATAGGGTATTTGGCTGTTACGTTGTTTCTGCATGAGAGCCATGAGTTGCTGCATTTGGTTGTTAATAGTATACGGAAGGATTTGGCGGATCATAATGAGTTGAACAACTGTTTGGCGTTGCATGCTATTGCGAATGTGGGGAGTAAGGAGATGGCGGAGGCGTTGTGCTCAGATGTGCATAGGCTGTTGATCAGTCCGACGTCGAAGCCTTTTGTCAATAAGAAGGCGGCGTTGACAATGTTGAGGCTGTACAGGAAGGTGCCGAGCATTGTGCAGCCGGAGTGGGCGGAGCGGATCATTGCGATCATGGACGATCCGGACATGGGTGTGGCGCTGTCGGTGACTTCGTTGATCATGGCGTTGTCGCAAGACGATCCGGAGACGTTCAAGGGAGCGTATGTGAAGGCTGCGCAGAGACTAAGGAAGATTGTGATTGACCAGGAGTACGCAGGGGACTACGTCTACTACAAGGTCCCTTGTCCGTGGCTACAATGTAAGCTGCTACGACTGATGCAGTACTTCAATCCGTCCGAAGACACACACGTCCGAGATCTGATGCGAGAGTCGCTGCAACGAATACTGGACAACGCAATGGAGATGCCGAAGAACGTGCAGCAGAATAACGCTCAGAATGCAGTGCTCTTCGAGGCCATCAACCTCATCATACATCTGGACACGGAGCGAGACCTGATGGTGCAGATTTCGTCGAAGTTGGGTAAATTCATTGGGTCGAGGGAGACAAACGTGCGGTATCTAGGACTCGAGGCAATGACACATCTTGCTGTGAGAACGGAGACACTGGATCCGATCAAGAAGCACCAGGACCTCATTATCGGCTCATTGAAAGACCGCGACATCACAGTACGGCGGCAAGGTCTCGATCTGCTTTACAGTATGTGCGACTCGACAAACTCGCAGAAAATCGTACATGAGCTGCTGAAATACCTACAAACGGCAGACTACGCCATACGAGAAGAGATGGTACTGAAGATCGCTATTTTGACTGAGAAGTATGCTACTGACGTGAAGTGGTATGTCGACATCTCGATGCGACTCATCGCAATGGCGGGCGATCATGTGAGTGATGAGGTCTGGCAACGAGTCATTCAGATCGTGACCAACAACGAAGAGCTGCAGATCTACGCTGCGCAGAACATACTGCAGTACTGCAAGGCCGAGCACTGCCACGAAACGCTGGTCAAGATCGGCAGCTACATACTCGGCGAATTCGGCCATCTCATCGCAGATCACAAGGGCTGCAGTCCCATCGAGCAATACATGGCATTGCAAAATAAATTCAACGCATGCTCTCCCACGACGCGAGCGATGATCTTGTCGGCGTTCGTCAAGTTTGTCAACTTGTTTCCAGAGATCAAGCCGCAGCTCTTGACTACATTCCGAACCTACAGCCATACGCTGGACTCGGAGCTGCAGCAAAGAGCTTGCGAGTACCTCGCTTTAGCGACGATGCCGACTGACGATCTCCTACGGACAGTCTGTGATGAGATGCCTGCCTTTCCCGAGCGGGCTTCGGCGTTGTTGTCACGACTGGACAAGAGGTCTGGCATGGCTGGCAAAGAGAGTGGACCTTCGCTGGGTCGCACGGGGACGCTAAAGCGCAATTTCTCAAGCAGCTTGACTGCTCACGTGAACGGCGCAATGACCGGGGCACCTGTCACGAACGGGTTAAATGGCACTCACACATCATCTGCCGCAGTCAAACCGCCTGCAGATGAGCTACTTGGTCTCGACTTCGCGAGCAGTAGTGCGCCTAACCTCGCCTCCGCCTCACATCTCTCGCCAGATTGGGAGCCAGGCTATAACCGACTGCTGCTCCAGCCCGAAGGCGTCCTCTACGAAGATGTCCAACTCCAAGTCGGTCTTCGTTCGGAATACCGCAGCGAAGTCGGATGCCTGATCCTCTACTTCGCCAACAAATCCTCTGCCCCAATACAGTCCTTCACCACAACCCTCGATAATCGCTCCTCCGAAACTCTCAAAGCAGATATCAAAGGCCTCCCCGACACAACAGTGCAACCTGGCTCCCAAACAAGCCAGATGATCATGTTCGAAGCAAAAGCCATCTTCGCCCACCCGCCTACGATACGAATATCCTACATCGCCGGCTCGCTGCAAGCTCTCACCCTGCAGCTCCCCTTAGTGCCGCATAAGTACATGGAAGGCGCCGTGCTCTCCTCGGACGACTTCTTCAAGCGCTGGAAACAGATTGGCGGCGCACCGAGGGAGGCGCAGAAGATCTTCAAGGCGTTTGATGTTAGTGGTAGCGCTACGAGGAAGTTGTTGCAAGGTTTCAAGTGGGGGATTTTGGATGGCGTGGATCCCAATCCGAGAAATTTCGTTGGAGCGACGGTGCTGCATACTACGGGCGGGAAGTTTGGGTGTTTGTTGAGACTGGAACCTAACGCTGACAATGGGGTAAGTCCATGCAATGCCTACGACGTGGAACCTAAACTGACTGATCATTGTAGATGTACCGCCTTACAATCCGAGCGACGGACGAGTCAGTACCGCCTGTGTTGATGAAGCTGATGGAGGAGCGGCTCGGTCAGCCTTATCCGACATGAGCGCAATCGGTCCGGTATGGTATGGCATGGTGTATAGTGGCAGAACGTCCGCGTACTTCCAAGTGTATCAGCGGTGACTGCAGGGCGCCGACCCGGACTATGCGTGGCTATGATACCCCTGTACAGATGCAACGTCCTTACGAATCTCAAACACGATCTCATGATACTGGACAGTTTCAATTGTCACCTCTGCCGTGCATAGTGCCTTGTATATAGTCAATAACTGCAATGTCAACAAATATGCAACATTCGCTGCTGGAAGTCGCTCCGCAGGACCGCAGTAACGTTGCCTGCCACGCCGAGGCGCTGTCACCTCATCGTGTCTCTCAACGTCTTTCCATCAGCAATGGTCATAACAACAACCATAATGGCGTGAACTCTCTAGTCATCAGTCTCGACCATCCGTCACGCATGTTAGAAGCCCAATAATCGAATTATGGGTCTCTTCTCAATCCTCCCCGAAAGCCTCGTCACCATCGAAACATGGATCATCCGTGCCTTCGTACGACCTCATCAACCCAGAACATCATTTCATATATCGGGTCAACGTTCTAACACCCTCACAGCTTCTCCTTGCGCTCCTCATTGGTGGTCCCTGGCTTCTTGTGCTTCTCTACGACCTGCTACTCTACTCCTGGCGCGCGGCAACTTACGAGTTCCCCTACATTGGCGGTCGTGCAAAAGGCCGCCAGCGACCACGCGCTCCGAGTCTAAAGGAGCGACCCAATGGGATTAAACGGCGGTTTAGTCTCGCTACTAAGCCGAAGTCGGTTGACTTGGGGCATGCGGGTGCTACTACGTCGGCGCAGGTGAAGCGGCGATCTACGGGATCCATGGGCAGAGGTGCCTGGGATGGAGTGGAGGAGTGAGCGCGGACTCGGGGTCGGGCGAGTATGCTGATATGATTAGGCGTGAGTGGTGTACTACTCGGCATCGGCACGTCCAGGATGCGTGATGGACTGGAATTGGGATCGCGCAGGCAAACTGGTGTGACAGGTTGCTGCACAGGCTGCTTCCCCGAGGCACGTAGCCGCAACCTGGGCCTCGAATGACTGCTTCGAGCGATGGACCATGCTGATACCACGCGGTCATGGTGATCTTCTGGAACACTTGACACTCAGGTACACGCTGATTCCAGCATGCTGTGCTACGGAAGTGCGACGTCCGGCATCGCTCGCTTGAGCGGATATACTTGACGAGTCCTTGTATGGCTTGCATTGATCGTCTACTAGAGAAGTGCTGCGATCTATTCGAAAGCATTCATCCAACATCATTGCCCTTTGGCGATGCTATCACGCTCTCTAGACGTGCGCCCTATCACGGTATGATCGTTGGGTAGCATTTATCCCTCCGTGGTCGCAACACAGAATACAAGGCAATCTGCACTTCCAGATCTAGCGCACTCACGATGACGCTTGCGCCGCCTCGAATGCCTATATCGGAATCCGAGAAAGTGGTCCGCTTGGTAAAGTCGGACCTTCGTGACACTACTTTCGACCCGGCTTGTGGTGCCGCGGCTACACAGCGCGAACTAGGAACATTCTCTGAATCGGCTCGCTCATACACGATGTCGCACAGGAAAGGCCTCATCTCAGCCTTCGCCACGAAAACGTCGCATAGATACCTCAGATACCTCGGAGAGACGCTTTGCAATGGCGGACCCGGTCGCCACCTGCATCGACACCTCGAACATCACCACTATCATGCCCGGGCTGTCGCGACGCTACAGCGGCGAGCCGCGCTATATGGACCCGACCATATACCGCTCAACGCTCCAACGCGTCGGATTGACCAATCACTCTCCCGCTGCGAATATGAGCGCCCGCACGCGGCCGATCTTAGTCGACCACGACGATAGCGATTACCTCAGCCTAGCACGCCACGATCCTTACAGACACGTTGTGCAGTCTCCGCTTGATCGCTCAGTCTACGAAAATGCTTCGATCCTATCAGATACCGATTACATCCGAGCGTAAGTACATCAAAATGGTTGATTTCCTGTCCTCCATGCACGAGCTTATTTTGTTACAGTCGTAATATCCAAGTCCAACTCGCCAATGCGACGATCACCTCTATCACACCATTCGCTGAGCTTCACCCAAAGCTCACCCACCGTGGACACTACCCGATACACTTCAGGGAGCCCGTTCTTGTCGGCAAATTCATGGACATCGATGATCTGCGACTCGAGAGGATCCAACTCGAGTACGATATCCCAATTCTTGGGTTGAGGCACCTTCAGATTTGCGCCCTGATCGAGTATCTTGGGGCCGTCAGATTGGGCAGACTGCTGAGAAGCCCAAGACCGACAGCTTTGAGAAGACCATAGTCTTGGGTAGCTGAGGCAACGGACTGCGGTGATCTCATTCAGATGCGAGCGCCCTTGAGAGAAACATGTAGATGTATGTCGGAATGTCATCGGGAGGCTGAGTTGAGCGAGGGCAGCGGTTTGGCGGCAGCGCATCGATGCCCACGGCGCGCAGCTGGTCCATGGCTTTTATGCATGACGGCCGAATATCATCACTACGGGTCTCACGGTCACGGAGTATATCTCTAGCGGAGGGGCTGCATACATCCCAGGACCGTTCCGACTCCCTCTCTGTTCGACACATAGCGGGCGAGCACCCTCAGCTGCTCAGGAACTTCTTCACCTTCTCGCCCCATACCACCCCCCGTTTGTACACTTCCATCCCGGCCACACTCCCCTTTCCCAGACCATCAATCGCCTCGGCCAAGACCTCTCCCAAGCCCTCATCCTTTACTTCCTGCAAAGTATAAAGGTAGGTCTTGAACGCAAACACTAGTGCTCCGGTCTCCGGCAGTCGATGCAAAGTCTGCCTCTCGCATCTCAGCCTACAGTCATCAATCACCACCTCATCTCTCAGCCGCTGCAGCTCAATTTCAGACTCCGCTTCCTCCGGACTAGACACATGCATATGGTTCCCCACAGTAGCAAACAGTACATCATTCGTCGTTACCTGCCAATTCGTCCGCTTTACACACCTGCCCTTCTCTAGTCTAGCGAAGAATCGATCCATGGACTTCTCCAACTTGTCTTTGTAGCCCGGCACGGGACCATGAATGTCTGCCAAGGGTAGACCGAGTTTCGAGAATGTGGAGAAGCCGCTGGGAAAGCAAGTCGCGAACGCTTCCAGGTGATAGATGTCAGCGCCTTCAGGCGTCGTTCGAGGTAGGAGGATCAGGAAGTCGGTGTCCACGTTCGCTGTTAGGGCTGTCAAAGCGCCCATTCCAGAGCCTGATCGGAGAGGTAGGGTCTCGTTCGTGGCTTTGCTGTACAGACTACCGTCTCGGACTTCGTACATTGTTGGGAAGCGGGTGGGCAAGTAGGTCCCGAGCATCCAGCTGTAGAGTTCTCTCGCGGCGGGCGTGGCGATACGATTACAGGCTACTGTCTCTTGGGGATTCTGGGTCGTGATCTGCCGTCTCAGAGCTAAGCGGTCGAGGAACGTATTGTCAATTTCGATGAGTTCCGAAAGCGGCATGTTCTCCAAGGCTGCCGTCAGTTGTCAGCTCGCTGATTTCAGGCGAAAGATGTCAGCATGAGGGATTTACCCATTGTGAGGTAATACATCGGCTTGAATGGTCGGATCTTGACGGGTGGCGTGGATCTCCAATCGAAGTCTAGGAGTGGCACGATGACTGAGTAGGGATCGACGAGTGGGGCTTTCTCAGGTAGCGGCGTCTTGACATCTTGGCTGAATCCTCTGGAGAGACGAGCATGGGAGAATGGAACGGGCAGAGTGCGTATCAGAAGGTATAGACAGCCTGCGAAAGCAGCGCATGCGAACGATGCCAACATGGATTCCATGATGCTTGCTCAAAGTCGACAGGAACGTGAGGAGTGGAAATTGTCGGATGAGTAAAGCAACCAGACAAATGAGGAATCAAAACGTTGTGACCATACTTATCTTCGTGACATGCAGGCGAGGAACAGTCGCTATCTGATTGAGTCACATAGAGCATTGGAGTGGGATGGAGTGGAGTGGAGTTGATAGCTTCGGGTATAGCTTCCCTCCTCGGTCCTCGTGGTCCTTCACGACAGTCGCTGATCGAATCTTCGTGTGAATGAACCTGGTGTACGACCCAGCTACGAGAGACTGTTGCTTCACTACCACAGTATCGTTTCGATTGCTTGGGTGTGCGCGGGTCTCGGTTGCTTGCACGCGAATAGGGTAGGGTCGTTCCTTCTCAAGAAGCGTACGAGACCGTGGTCAAAGAACGAAGTGAGGTCAAAGAGGAGTTATGTGACTTACCTGCTCTTTATCAAGTCGTATTGTGGGAATCACTCAAGACCGAACAGAAACCAATATTCGAAGACAACAGCCTCGCTCCACGAATTGGCAGGCGATGCAAAGGCAATCGTGGTTGAGCTTCCCAGGACACTGGGTGCCCGCGGGTGCCGCTCGCAGCTAGTCCAGTACGATCTTGATGGCTACAGCACCAGCGTACTGACCAGCGGAGTCCCTCTTTCGGTGTGGTGGATTCCAGGTCACTCTGCAGAACGAGCAGCCAGCCAGTTCCGAATCTCAGTGATAAGCGGCCACGGTTCTGACGAGTAGGCGCCGCTGCATAATGGCCATGAAGTAACATTCTCTTCTATGAGTTTCTACGACCATGAGGAGATCAAAGAGTAAGCCACACACGTGACAATAATAACAACAACATCCGGTAGCGCGATCGACAACTCCCCAGCCCCTTCCCTTCCCGTCTCCACACAATCTGGCGTCAGCGTCAGAGCGCCAGAGCTTCCCTGCCCTGCGCGACCTCGCAACATCACCTTGCGCTTTGCCAACTCCCTTTTCCCCTTGCATCCACAACACAGCAACTTCACACCATTGCCACGTACATATACCGCATCTCCTTCAGTACGCGACTGTTATAGCTTCATCAAATTCATTGCGCCGAATTCGCGCACTTCCAATCGCATCGTCGACGCCAAGACTCCAGAAGGCCAATCACGAAAGCTATAGACAGGATGTCTGAAATCAAGGAGGGCGATAAAGGTATGTGATCTGAAGCTATTCATTCCTGTATTGGCGGCAGCGTTGGGAAGAGGAGGGAAGGCTACATGCGCGCGCATTCGAAGCACTGCAGGGACGCGTGTTGTTCAGCTCATTGCGTCGATGAGCGC
>KZ111151.1:945910-985877 GCA_002077045.2 Rachicladosporium sp. CCFEE 5018
ATCTCAACGAAGCCGTTCTACTACGTGACTGAAAGCTTCGCGCACGATAAGAAGGTTGCAGACTGGACGATCGACGGCCTTGGCGAGTTCGATTGCAATGATAAAGTACTATTGCTTACTGCGCACGACGATAGCATTGTCGATCCAGCGCAAATCGACTTTTACCCGAACGCGCTGAACGACTGGTATGAGAAAGGCACAGCAAAAAAAGTGAAGTGGATGTTCCTCGAGGACTTCGAGGGTGCTGTAGACGCAAAGGAGAAGGGCGAGGCAGCATTCGTGTGGGCGAAGTGGCAGTAGAGAGGGCGTGTGATCGTGTTCAAAGCGAACGCGAAAAATATTCAGACTTGATGCCCAGTGCACAGAACAGACTTCGAGATCACGAGCCACCGCGTCTTGGTCGCGATGGTCGACGATTCGATCGACGATGACGTCGACGTCGATCAACATCGCGTTGGCGTTGGGATGACTTATCGCGCCGTCCGGGGGAGTTCCTTTCCCGCGTTTTGATACTCTACGTATGCAGTGAATCGCAGGAACCGACTCCTGCAGATTCGGGACTTCGCTAGGTAATATGCCGTCAAGATCCAAACGTGCACGCACTCGCCCGAGTGAGGACAGTAGTAGTGAGCCTGCTAGTAGAGCAACGCGCGGAAGTGATGGCAGTCATGCTGCCACTGAAGCACATGAGCATGATCGTGAGGACAGTGAAGTCTCGAGTAGTCACAGGAAGGGCAAGAAGGTAGGACGCTTCACCCAGTGCGAATATGAGATGCTTATAGAGCGTGTAGGCCACTCAAGAGCCAGATCCACCTGATGATTTGTACATTTGCATCGAGCCCATGCCGTGGGGCAAAGACTCGGATGACGAGTGGGAAGACGAAGATGACCACGATGCCGACGACGATGAGAATAGCGATTACAGCAACCAGGACGCTGAGCCTAGTGCAGCCGAAACAGCCGATACACCCCAGTCCAGCGATAGGGACTCGACCAAAAGTTCAACCAAGTCCAAAGTCAAGATGTTCAAGCAGCCCGCATCAGATCACCCAGGATGGAAGTGGACCACCATGTGGCAGAGCTGGAAGATCTGCTGCGAATACATGGATCGTGCGGACTACTGCAATCCTGACTTGTTCGGCATGTACATCTACAATGACTAGTGGGCGTGGGGACTGAATGAGCTGATCAGAATCTGGTAATGATCTCGTTCAGATTCGCCTTGAATTACAATGCTAATGTAGGTAGATCGTCGACTTCAACAAAGAGTGGCGCAGGAAGCAGCCAAATCTGAAGATCATGTGGGCTATCATGGCCGGACTAATGCATTGGCTACGACTACAGCGGGATGATTGAATTTGTGCGTAATGTAACTCCCGCTAGTAAGCTTTGGCTGACCGTGACCAGACGATGACGATGGTGAAGGCACAACCAAGCGTGTCGAGCTTGTGGGTTATGCGTTCCTGACCGTGTTGAACGAGATCGATCGCCGCGCAGAGCTGAAGCCGGACTCTGAGTTCCGTGACTTGACCCTAGTCATGGCCATCTTCGTCGACTGGGCGAAGTGCCAGAACAACGTTCTCGAGATGGAGGGAGATCCCGGGTGGTGGCAGACTGCTGTAGCGTACGCGAAGCAGAGGTCTATCGACTTGAGTACTGCCCCGTTTCCGGGCGCCGCGAAGCTGATGGAGGGGCTTGAGGACGAAGACATTGGGCTGCTTAAAGGCGACGCCAAGGTCGATAGATGGGAGTGGAAAGCCAAGGTATGTCAATCAAGTCCAAGATGGACGAACAAGGCACCTGCACTGACGCCTGCTGCAGTTCAAGGAGTTCGAATCGCATCATGGGAAATGCTATGGTCGCGGCGACAAGCCTAAGCTCGGCGGCACCCAACACGACATTGCCAAGATGTCGCGGAGCGAGCGGGCATCGTATGCGTTTGATCACAAGGATCCGCTGGCGCATCTGCCGATGAAGGACATCGAGGCCGGTGGTCCGGTGCTAAGATGAGCCAGTCGCTGTCGTGCGGTCCTGATGTATGCCGGTCCAATGATTAGTCGGCGTCGTGTGCATATAGTCCCGTTCGTGTACGATAGTTCCCGATATCGTCGCAGGGTCGTTCGTCCCTCCGTTGAACCATTGCACAACCACATATGCGTGTGGTTTCGAGGCTGGCACATTCCGCTGCCTTCACTTCGGCGCAAAGAACACCTCCCGATAATACCTCGCCTCCGCAATGCTCTCCTCAATATCCTTCCTCGCCTCATGCGCACCCTCCTTCCGCGGACTCTGCTTCAGCACCTCCACACTCGCCCATCGCTTCGCAGCCTCCTTCATAGCACTCACATCAAAGATTCTATGATGCAACCACCCCACCACAGGCTTCCAAGGCTCCTTTGCCAGGAACCTCTGGTCCGCGTGCACTGTATTCCCTGCCAGTAGAGCCCGTCGCCGGTCAGGGACGTGGGCTTGGATGTATGCTAGCAACTCTTTGGCGGCTTGCTCTGAAGTGACGGTGGAGTCTAGGCAGGCTTGGGTGAGGCCTGAGTCGCCGTGGTGGGAGGTACACCATTCGCCCATAGCATCTAGCTGGTCACGAGTGTGGTGTATGACTGCCTCGTAACCCTTGTCATCGAGGGGATTGAGCTCATAGTCCGTGATTATGCAGCAGAGAGACATGATGGTGTCTTTGTCGGTATCTAGACCGGTCATCTCGCAGTCAATCCAGACTAAGGGCTGGGTGGAGCGGGATTCGGGCATAGTGGTGATACGTAAGGGGATGTACGGTGGGACAGGTGGGGAGTTTGATATATGATTGTACGTGCATGTAAGGTACGATCGAATTGCCAAGCCATATCCTACACGGACTGCGCTCCGCTCCATGACCAGCAGAGCTCGAAAGTGTCCAACCTTGGAAAGTTCAGTTCCTCTGAACACGAGCAGAGAGTCAGATGTCTCTTCCAAGACGACTGCATTGCACGAACTAGCCCGAGTGCTCTGGTCATTGCACACGAAGACTCCCAGGTCTGGAACCAACGAATGTCCCAGCAACCCCAATGTGCACCCCCGCCTACCATCCATGATCATCCCACCAGAAATAGAAGCATCCCTTTCCGAGCGTCCGCTAGAAGCTACGCCCCTCAGCCCTCCTTTGAGCCCTCCTGCGTGCCTTCTCAGCAGCCTTCGCCGCCTTCCTAGCCGCCTTCGCCTCCTTCTTCTGCCTCTTCGCGTCGACCGCAGCCATCGCTCGACGCTCTGCCTCCGCCATCATCCGCTGGAAATCGTCCTCCGCGGCATTCCACCTTCGTCTCGCTTCAGCGGATTGCTAAGCCGCGTACGCTGTGCTCGTCACGGCAGGGGCTGGTCTGGCGATCGCGACCGAGGATGTACCAGGAGGTCTGATGATCCAGGGCCTCCCCACAGCTGCTGAGGTGGGCGAGAAGATGTTGGGTGGCTCGGGGTCAGCACTTTCGACAGACGGAGAGTCAATTGCATTTATGCGGTGATGGCGGGCAAGTGTTGACCAGTAATTGGTGGCAGGTGCGGAGCCGGCTCCGAGGACAGAATTTGGGGCAATGAGCTGCTCTGCTGCAGGATCGTCTGCGACAGGTGCTGGGCCGAAGTCCGGACGGATAGCAGCGTTACCAATTGCACGAATCATGTTGAAGACGGCCTGGAATTCAGAAGACACGTTGGATCGCTCAGCTTCGGCTTCGTGGATAGATTGGTCTGCCAAAGATTCATCTTCAACAGAGGGACTCTCAACAGGCTCATCTCCGTTGAGGGGATCCTCGACAAGGTCGTCTGCGACAGCCGGGTGGACGACAGGTCTGCGGACAGGAGGCCGTTCCCACGGAGCGCGCTGCCCAGGTAATGGTGCGAGCATGCTTTCAGCGGCAGCTTCGGCAGCGGCCTGACGCTCAGCACTGTCGTAGGAAGTGGTGTCGCTCACCTGGTCGACTTCGCTGGCCCGATCGAGCTGACCGTTCGGAGGTGACCGGTTGAAGGGACTATAAGATCTCACGTGCTCTTGATCCTGCTCTGCTGCGGTGGCCTCTGCTGGTGCCCTTCCCTGCGCGACTGCTCTCGGTGCCGATTCGACTTTGTTCAGAAGAGCAGCTGCAGAGGCATTGTTCGACACCATTTTGGAGTCGACTGGAGGCTTGTCGGAGTTCAGCTCCTGCATCTCGATCATCTCCTTGTCGAAATCGGTCAAGTTGCCACGGCCTCCGGTCGGTCTTCGATTCTCATCAGATCCAGATGGGCCTGCTGATCGAGGAGAGCCAATCTCCCGGATTTCTGCAAAGTAAGGACTGAATTGCTCCTCGATCTGTTGCTCGCCTTGGGTGATCACCCCAGTATTCTCTGCTGGTTCCTCGTCGTCGTCGGGACGAGGCGACCCGTTCAGTCGGCTAGACCGCGGGTATCGTTCTGAACGAGGTGAATGTAGCAGTGGGGTTCTAGAGGCGGAGCGAAGTGCCTCGTCTTCGTCCTGTGGTACGCCATCATACTCATACTCCTCCTGTTGTTGTTTCATGCCTGCTTTATCGTTCTCGTTGACAGTGGTACGCTTGAAGCGGCCGTGGCTCTTGTTCGATCGCCCGCTGAAGCGATGACGCCGGTTCCTGAGCGTTCGAGACCGCTGGTATTGTTGAGGATGCGCACTCGCTAATACGTGATGGTTCTTGATGCGAGCGAAATGTCGAGCAATGAATGCTAAGTTGGCTGACACTGAGTGATGGAGAGCTAAGAATTGTGCGTACTCTAGCGATATGAGCGATATGCCTGACGAATGGATATGACCCTGTCAACCGAAGGATGCAGATGACAGAAGCGTGAGTGCGGCGTTTGTTGTGACCACGATCGCAGCCAGGTATCCTGGCAGTCACGACCCCGGTCGTTGAGGCAGTGCCTCTCGAACGAAGCTGGGAAGTCTTCCTTGTGCCATACAGCTCCTGCCGGCAAAGTCATGACGGATTGCGGATCGTCGCAGACTCGCCGTCGGGATGAGGAGGCATGGATGTTTATCCATACCGGCTATCGCGAGAATGGAACACGACCTCTCACTGGCGTGGAGCATCTGTTTGATACTTCGGACGCACATCGTAAGGGCATGAGCACGCCCTCAGACCTTTGCAGATGCATCGATCTGAAATTGGAACTTCCTGTCCCTCTGCTCCTTGCCGAGTGGCGTGCCTTCACCATCATACAACGTACGCTCCACAAACGTCACATTGCCGTCTTTGCCTACCAACACCACAGTCTGCTTCTGCGTGCCATATGCGCCTTCCATAGGCTTGACGTCTTCAGCCTTGTAAGCACTGTCAGGCCTGGCGGCTGCAAGCTCATCACTTGCCTTGTCTTTGGTGACTTCGCCACCGAAAGCTGGGACGAAGATCGAATTTCGCAACTGGCGAGTGTATGTGTTCCAGTCTTCGTGAGCTTGCCTTGCTGGCAGCGTACTCACAGAAAGAATGTCGAACAGTGATTCGAGCAACTCATCTGCTGATGCTTGTCGTTCTATGCCGTCCTTAACGGCGTTGCGAAGTAGCTCCTCGCCATGAACGACCTTCGGCCAAGAGGTGTCACCGAAGTAGGAATTACTCAGACCACGTGTCTGTCCACGCGAGCGAAGAATGTGTACAAGACCCTCCGCTGAAGAAGTCCGATTCGACGCGATCGACAGCCCAGGATTCTTCGGGCGGGTGAGTGCCTGCACATGACCGAAGCAAAGTGAGAACCCGCCAACATCACTGATTCCAGGGGTCCCGATCAGCTCCTTGGAGAATACCTCATCTGCAGATTCCCCTTTGCCGGGCGGAGTCCCCAAGTAGGCCGTGACAATGCCGCCTCGGCTCTTGTCCCTGGTCACTTCTCGACCTTCATCACGAAAGTTGGTCAAGATAGCGATCCGGCCGTCCGTAGTGATGCCTAGCCAGGTACCTTGCTCTGGTCTTTGCAAGTCCCGACCACCTAGTACGTGAGTATTGGGTTGATTCCACCAGTCAGCCGGGGCTGTTGGCCGTGACAAGAACTCATCGCGGTTTGAGAGCAGTATGAGCGAGTAGTCTGGGTGAGCTGTAGATAGTAGAGCGATGCACATGGCGTCTGCGCGAGCTGTGAACAACCACTGAGTGAGCAGCACGCGAGATGCGAAGTTGGTAGAGACTACTTTAAGAAGTTGAAGGGAATATCGTTTGGTCAGGAAGTAAGTAATATAGCAACCCGCGCCTCCCGAGGCAGCCCAGCTGGAGTGGTGTTCGCGTGAGGATGTCCCTCGGCTCTTACAGGGAGGCAGTGGACGATGAGACCCAACCACGACTCTCGTTCCTTATCGAGATGATGTTCGTTATGTGAAGAAGAGAGAAATATGTCAAGTCGAACGGCGTGTTGGCATGGCCTCGTGTACGCCGTGCTTAGTCAGCCGCAGCTGCCCACGCGCAGACACGAATATGCATGTGACGATGTTGGGCGACAAACAATGCTCTCGCTCAGACGCAACGACTGATGCATCGATGACACTTCCCTGATATCTTCCACCTACAGACCATTCCCTACAGAGGCTGCTTCACCTAGCACGACCCCCCCTCTCACGATGCCCTCTCTATGGCCCTTCTCATCCTCCTCCAAATCGTCGGCTTCCGGCTTTGAGAAACAGCTCTCTGCTCTCAGCACACGCATAACCCGCTTCTCCTCGCAATCAGACCTTCTCCGTACGCGACAGCGTCGGTACAAAGCTCTCACAACGATCTACGGCTCTTTCGCCTACATCCTAATCACAGCAATTCTCGTACTGGTGACTGGCTGGCAGAAATGGCGAGCACCAGAGTATTCAGCTGTTCTAGGCAGCCCTGTGCTCCTATACGGTCTGAGACAGCTGCTAGACCTGTGGTACAATTACAGACTCAGCAACGCGCAGAGTAAGCTGGAGGAAGCGCAGACCGAGAGGGAGGAAGTCATCCGAAAGCTGAAGGCTGCGACAAAGTACGACTCCACGCAAGAGCTGCTGGAGAAGTATGGCGATGCGCCAAAGCAGCAGAGGGGCAAGAGTCCGCAGCCTGGAGGTGTGAAGAGGAAGCCTAGCAGTGGACGGCAGAGTCTGCCTGCTCAGCTGCAGCAGGGACAGAGGACTGGGTTTGCGCCGCCGCCGACGGCGAATATACCAAGCAGACAGACGCCACCGCAGCAGCAACTAGGTCCGCCGGACGCGAGGCCTCGGAGCGCTCAAGCAGCGAACCCGCAGCCGCCTTCACCCTCTGAGTCTTTCGCTCCGAATGCATTCACATCTCCTCAACGTCCGCCTCCCTCGATCCGACCTGGCAATGCCTCGTATTCTTCTGCGCAGTCAGCAGCTTGGTATGACCGCATACTCGACATCATGGTCGGCGAAGATGAGACTCAGGCGAAGAATCGCTTCGCACTCATTTGCTCTCAGTGCAGACTTGTCAATGGACAGGCACCACCCGGCGCAAAGTCACTGGAGGACGTGGGGATTTGGCGGTGTAGGGAATGTGGTGCTAGGAATGGCGTTGAGAGTGAGGTGGGCCAAATGATCAGGGTAGTGGCGTCGCCTGTGTCGCCTACCTCGCCTGTATCTCCATCTCCACCTATCGAGCATGTGAGCGAGAGAGCGGAAGCAGTGAAGGAAGAGGATCTCGAGGCCGAAGAGGAAGATCTGGAGGACACTGATGGAGCGTCTGATGATCTTGCAGCGACCACGACCGGTACATCGCCAGCAGCAGGCACGAGGAGCAAAGCCAGACAGCGGAAGAAGGCATAGCAAACATAGTGTATGCAGCGTCCCCAAATCCTAGCGTACACACACATTCCCTGAAGCCGCCTCCTTCCCAGACGCCGTTTCATTTCATTTGTTGCAGAACCAAACTACAACTTCGCACCCTCCCCTCGCTTCACCCACCGCTCAACCGCCTCCACCCCAGCCTTCGCAACCTCCTCATCCTGCGCCGGCGTCCCCGTCGAAACCCCAATCGCTCCCACCACTACCTTGTCCACCACAATCGGTATTCCCCCTCCAATCAACGTGAACCTCCCTCCGTTGCTATTATGAATCCCATACGCCGCCCCTCCAGGCACAAAGTTCTTCGCAGCGGGGCTATTGGTGTAGTTTGACGTTGGCAGACGGTGGCCCGCGGCTGTGAAAGCTTTGTCGATTGCGATGCTGATGGAGGTGAGCTTGGCAACGGGCATGCGTGTGAAGTGGAGGAGGTGAAGGGTTGAGTCTACGAGGGCGATGTTGAAGTCTCGGAGAATGTTAGTGGTGCGGAAGAGAGTGTTGTGGAGGTGGAATGAGGTAGCGCACCTATGCCCATCTCTCGTGCTTTTGCTTCGGCTGCTTCCGCCGCCAACTTTGCGGCGGCTTGGGAGAGCGTTGGGAGTGGGCGCGTTGGTGAGTTGGACATTGTTGTGGAGTGGCAGTGCTGGACAGCTAGGGAATTGAGCGGTCGATAGCGTGCCTGTCTGGACGAATAATCCGGTGCCTGGTACTTGGGAGTGGAAAGCAAGAAGAAGACTTTTGATACTCCTACCTATGATTCGGGAGTCCTTGCAATGGTAGGATGCTTGTGTTGTCGAACGCAGTGCAGTTGACCTTGGAAGCTCGAGCTGTGAACGTCATTGAACCTCGGCCGCTCCAGCGGGTATTGCGGACATAATGCCTGCACGTGACCATGGGGTGTGAGTGTTGCAATGTGTATGTATTGCTTCTAGATCTTCGTATCGTACATTTGTGGCCATACTGGATCATTCAGTGCAGTGGCCAAACTCCCAAGTCCATGCTCGACCATGGCGGAGTAACCTTTGGAGCTGCCGGACTCGAGCTAGCCAGCAGCAATGGCCCAAGCGCGCAGTCCCCGTGGTCTCCTTGGATATGGCAGCCGAATCGCGTCCACTCAATTGTTGCAAATGCCGAGATGCGATAACGCCGCGCTAATGCAGTGGTAAAGTCGATGATATATGTACAGTGGCGTCCAGTGGCAAGTCGGTGCCGGCGGTCCTGATTCGGGCTCGATCTCACGGAACTGCCTTCGGGCGTGGCTTGGCCATGGCTCCGTAGTGTAGTAATCCGAGCAGAATGACTCAACTAGGCGGAGGTTGTTTAGCCGCTTCTCTTGCCAATTTGTGGGCCTAACGCAAAGGAAGTCAGCACATACCCTTGGCATATTCCCAGTAGATCCTCCTTCCATCTCGATCACTCCCTAAACAGCTTCGGCTTCCATCCTTCTCTGAGCTCCGCCTGTTTCTCGGCCTCCGCCATGCGTTCACGTACCTCCATCTCTATTCGTTCCCGTGCCCGCAACACTTTACTCTGTAGGTAGAATGAGCCGCCCCTTTTGGGATCATTAAGATCGAATAATCGCTTGAAGTGCTCGTGGACGCTCTCAAGATTCGCTTGTCCGCCTCGTGGAGGCGAAACATTCAGAATCTTGCATGCTTCGTCGAGGGTCAGGCCGGAGGAGGAGAGTGTGTTGGTCGCGGTGGGGTTGTCGCGCATCGATGCTGCGTATTTCTGTGTCGTCCTGATCAGTTGCTGTATCGTTTGTCCACGCTAGTCGTGCTATTGCAACATACTTGTGATGCTGATGCCTGCTTATATGCTTCCGCGAATGCTCTCCCGAATACTCTTGCGCCTGTAATGACGACTTGACTGATGATACGGTGCGCCTGTCCCTGTGTTAGTGCCTTGACCGAAGCTTACGCAATTGATCTAATCAGAGTCACCTACCATAACGCGCCCAACGAGCGACAGAAAGATGGATGGACAGTGGCCTCACCACTACGCCATCGTGTCCATCAAAGAATATATCTCGGCCCACGGCGCGGGCGATCTCCCGCACAAACCCTCTCTCTGCCTTTCACGTGCCGAGAAAAGACACCCCGCGGCAACGACATGTGACCGCGGCTCTGTTGAAACACAAACCTACGGCCTGACCATGGCGCCTCGCACATTGCAAAATGTTGTGTGCTGCCTTGACTCTGGCCTAGTGACTGTTGGTGAAGCAGTAGTGGCAGAGCAAGCATGGCGAGTTGATGGCTGCTTTTGGTACGTCTCCCCCCTCCAGGCTTCCCACTATAAAATTGCATTGTTGCTACAATGCCGATGAGGGAAAGATGGAGAAGACTGACGAAGAACGCTCGCACAGATACGCCTTGGACAAGCTCCATGACCGACAAGTACGGCGAGCATGGGTCGCCGGCTGGAGATGGCGACGTGGCCAAGAGGACCGAGCCTGCAATCACCGTAGCCGCCTTCGCTCCGAACAAGTACGGCAACGGCCATAGCAGATCTCAGTCCAGTGTATTGATACACCAGAAATCGCCTCTTTTACTGGCGACCCCACCACAAGTGACAAGAGCGCTGGCATACAGCCATCCTTTCATTCTCCCACTGAACCACTTTGCCGGACTACTAAGCTGGACCACTGGAGATCCATGGGAGAGCTTCCTGCTCGTTGCAGGCTTCTGGTTCACTGTCTTGTACAGTGATGTGGTACTCCGTTATGGTGGACCGCTTGTCCTCATGCTTGTTCTGATCTTGGGCATGTACACAAGGCGATACAGCCCACTGTCAAGCACGATCTGGAGTGGTGACAAGCGAAAGGGCAAGCGCAAACGTAGCGATGATGAGACTGAACAGCGCAAAAGTCTTGATGAAATCCTTGAGACGATGCAGAGCTTTACCGACCGTTGCAACATCTTACTGGACCCCTTCCTACGACTCACGGACTTTCTTAGCACTCAAACGACAGCCACGGCAGCAACAACACGGCCAGCGCTGACAACTCTCTTCATTCGCATCCTCGTATTTACCCCGGTGTGGGTTCTCTTGACACTCCCACCTCTCTATATCCTCACCTCTCGCCGCGTGCTCCTCGCTCTTGGCACCTTGTCGCTCTCTTGGCATTCTCGCCCCGCCCGTGTGACGCGGACGATACTGTGGCGTAGCCGTACGGTCAGAGCGATCACGACGCTGATCACTGGCCTGCAATTTGCCGGCCCTCCGGTGAAATCAACCTCAGCTCCACCTCTGCCACCCCGCACCAAATCTCAAGGCCCTCAGATCACAGCAAAGTCCGGCGTCCGCTTCACCTTCACCCTCTTCGAGAACCAACGCCGCTGGCTCGGCCTTGGCTGGACAGCAAACCTCCTGACCTATGAACGCCAAGCCTGGACAGACGAACATCTAAACCCAATATCCTCGCCGCAATCCTTCGCCCTACCTTCCACAGAAACCTCAACAACGCGCTGGCAGTGGGTCGAGCCCTCGTCCTGGCGCATCGAAGGCGCAGCGACAGAAGCCGAGAAAAGCGCTAAGCGCATCGGCGGCGGAGGCGGCGGCGACGAAAGCGGCTGGACGTACTACGACACCAAATGGCGCGACGGGCGCAAAACTGACGGCTGGGGCCGGTACACGCGCCGGCGAAAATGGATTCGTGATGCCGAGCTCGTTGAAGTGCCTCCCCCTTCCACTTCCAGCACCAATACTCCACCCGGCTCATCCTCGGGCGTTGACATGGACTCCGCGAGCGCGCTGGCGAAGAAGCGCGGCTGGTTTGGCGGCAGTCCGAGGAAGCGTACGGGGACGCTGGAGGGTAAGGAGAAAGGTGCGGGTGGCGATGAGGTTAGTGCTGTGACTAGTGTGGGCAGTGGGAGGAGTCGGGATGGGCCGGAGGAGGATGTGCATACGCCTGTGAGGTTTAGGGAAAGGGAATGGGAAAGGGAGATTGGGGAGGGTTTGGCTGAGGGGCTGGGGTAGTGCGTTCGAGAGGATAATTGAATGAAGGTCATCATCGATATTCGTGTGTACGTGCGCGTGAGCAACTTTATATATGTGTGAGCAAGCGTACAAGTCGTAGCCAACCGGTCCGGTCAACTCCGACCCAGCGAACTGCAGCAGGTGAATCTACTCTCCCTTCCGCCTCCCATCTCTCCCCACAGCGCTGTCCCTCTCCCCATAATCCCCCCAGATATACTTCGACCACCCAGCCTGACTCTGCCCCTGCGCAGCACCTCCACTCTCCCTCTTCCTCCCGCTACTCTCCCTCCCACCAACCTGCGGCGAAGGTCTGAATTGCTCCGGATCAGGCATACTCTCATACGCCAGGTCTTCGAATTCCGACTCGGAGCGCGACTTATGCATGTTGTCCTCAGTCGAGAGGTAAGGCTTCCTGCTACTAGGTCTCTGACTTGGCGACGGCAGAGAGGAAGTGTAAGAAGGCGGCTGCGTAGAGTTTGGAGAGGGCAAGGGGCCGCCGTCTTCCTGATCAAATGCGCGGAGGAGGGTCTGCAAGTGGTCGCGCTGGGTGCGGACGTAGTCTGAGCGCTCGGTGCCGGAGAGATTGGATGGGATCAGAGTATCAGAGCGGACTAGGTCTTGAGCGCGGGCGTCACGAGATGTGGACGTCGGGGAGGTGGACTGCGACATCAGGTTTCCGAGAAGGTCTGTCAGGGCTGCTGCGGGGGCCGCGTAGCCCGCTGAAGCTGTGGAGCGAGCGGCGGGCATGGCGAAGCGGTTCAACAAGGCGGAGGAGTAGGAGACATTGCGACTCGTTGGTGGGGTCGGTGCGCTCGGCGCTTGACCCAAAAATTGCACACGAACATACTCAATCGCTCGCTTGACGGCATCCAATCCTGCGGCTTTAGCTTTGGCGTGACTGGAGCTGATCGTCTGGTCGATGGTGCGTTCGTGTTGCTCGAGGAAAGGGTGAATGTACTCCCTGTAGAGGAAGACTGAGCCTTGCTTTCCGGGGAGGACTAGGTAGAGATGCATGCCAAGGCGCATCCAGGCGTAGAAGGGGATCCAGTAGAGGATGAAGTAGAGTTGCGATTCGACTAGGAGGAAGAGGGATAGGGTCGTCCAGTACATGAGCCATGGGGTTAGTTGAGCTGGGTCCCCAGTCCGGAGGGCTTTGTAGGAGGCGAAAACGGGGAAGAGGATCGATGTCACGGAGCTGGGCACCGTCAGTCAATGTGTTCGCAAGACGGATTCCAATGGAGCTCACGTGAGGATATCTGCAATGAAGCCGAACATGATGGCAGTCGTCTGGGGTGTGTCACACGAGCAGTCGTGGAATCGCGTGATCAATCCGGGTTGGGAATGAACGAGTGTTGCAGTAAGATATGTTGAATTATAGGGGTGGGAGACTCTTCCAGATGAGTAATATGAAACGGACAAGTGGTCTAGTCGAGTGCCTGCTCAGGCTGCGATATGTGTAGTGAAAAGGTGAGGTCCAGCGAAAGGCCTCGTGTAGCAGCTTAACATGCCGCATGGTGCCCCACCTGCACAGGCTGCTATCGATAAGAATGACTAAGCACACATCCGAGAGCCTACGGAGAACAAGTTCACTCCCTTCGAAGTCTTTATTAGAAGCGTACATCTCCACGAGGGACAAGTGTTCTATGCAGCAATACTCCTGATCCGCCGTATTCTCGACGAAGATCTAGTCGTGAGTTGAACCTCCCTCGAGCAAAGATGGTATCGAGGACAAGGGAACGCGTGAAGATGCGAGTTTACCACCAACGACATCATTCCAACGCACTCCACGATGAAGAACAAGCGAATCTCAGACCCATCGACTCAAGCTCGCTACGACTGCCAGGTTGTCTCATACCAGACCGTCTCCCATGGACATGACTGCTGTCACAACCCACGGCGCGTAGGATCACCTAAAGCAGTCGGGCGCTTACAGTCACGCACGAGCCAATCCATACAACACGCCTACATCCGCTCTGCCATTGACACTGCGTCCAAGCGGCGCAGTCTACGATTCGCCACCATCTGAGACCGCAGCGTGACTGTGGAATGCATGTACGTGCCGACTTGACATGGCACGGCGCGAAGCGGTCTTGGAAAGCCGTTCAGGCTATCGACATCGTGCATGAGTACCTCTAGACCCAGCGCTTGGTCCCGACGGCGATGCGATCTTTGAACAGTATAACACCAAGCTGAGTCCCGCGGCCGTCCTTGAGATGCGCTAGGTCTTCCATTGCGTATTTTCTGCGGTCTCTTGCGGTTTCTTTCGTGCTTCTATCTAGCTGTTTATACACTTCTCATTGCATTGCTTGGTCTGGTACCATGTCTTCTACCACTCCTGCCCCATTGCAGCTGTTTCCGTCTCCTTCGTTACATGGTATGCACTTCTGCCACCAGCGATAGTATCACATGGCTAACATTTGCTGAAGGTATGCCACGAAAGTCAAGTCTCAAGAAGCCGAAAACCCCAGAGCCGTCGTTGGCCCAGGCAAATGATCTCAGAGGTGTCGCATGGTCCGTCACTATGCAGTCTGGTAGAGCAGCCCGAGTACAGCCTGCAAATGCGCAGGTCAAACACATCGGCAGCCCGAGGATTCCTACGTCAGAAATCATCCCGATCAGCAACAAAGGCTCGCCACAACGACAGCTTCGGACTCGGCGACGATCAAGCGCACCCAGCTTGGCGCAGTTGCAAGCCAATCCTGAGGCCATGATTGAGGAAGACCAACTTTCGCCGCTACCGATCAACACTAGCTTCAGTCCATCATCACCGCCGAGGATCCGTACACCGGTGGCGCCAGCAAGACGGCCTGCTCAACTCGACGTCGTACCCAGAGCGGCTGTCCCAGTCCAAGAATCGCACGTCGACGACGATCAGCTATCGCCACTACCGAGCAAACAGCACTTCGCTCCAGCAGAACTGTTGAAGCCGGAGTATCCAAATTCAAGCGGGCCCAAGCGCAGCAAAAGCGATGCATCCGCACGACCTGCAGTGCGCATTCCGTCGCCACCTCCGAATCGCTCGATCTTCCCTCAGTACAATCACGATCGACCCCTCGCGCAACAACAGTACTTCCCACCTCCAGCGAATGCGACACACGCGGCTCCAGTGTTAGCTCGAATACCGCAGACGGGCGGGAAAGCCATGACTACTACTACAACACCCTGGACAGACTCGGCTGTCGTATTGCCCGATTTCACGCAACAGCTACCCCGAGCGAGCAAGCCCGATGCGTTTGCAATATGGTACGCTTCTACGACAACATCCCCGCCTGCCGGACGTAAAGTCTGCCTCGATCTGGCACAACCTGCTGGTAGCGCGATGTCGCTCGTTCTCGGTATTGAAGGACACTCCCTGTACTCCATGACCGCAACAAACGCTCCATCCGCTGGAAAGACACCTGCCCTCAAGCAAGTCTCCGTGCAGAAAGCTTGCCCCGAAACGGACATTGCGTCGCCTGTCGCTCAGCTCCATCTTCCCACTACGCCACCTACCATTAGCGACGAGCCGCTGACTTCTGTATTTCCGCATCAAGCAGCTGTGGACGCGATCCACTTTGTTGCCAACACCCCAACAGCATGCGAGATTGCACACTTCGACCCGACTGGTATCTCCGAGGAAGCTTCGCGCCTGGCTAAGGACGCTGTAGCAGATGCACATCGCCGCTACACTTGCCAGCTCAGTCGCTTGACCCGCCGCCGAGACAGCTTCAGCATCTTGACAGCGTCCTACATTCTCCAGCACCCTATGCTAGGTCCACTCATAATCACTGTCAAGAAGTCCACATCGCCTTCTACACCTCGCGACCCGAAAGCAAAGATCTCGCTGCACCACCCCTCGGCTACCGAAGCCGCGATTGCAGCCGAGAACCTGGTGTTGCTATCGCTCGACTTTGCAAGCGATACATGCACGATCGACACGCCGGGTTTGATGGCCCTTGATGAGCCTTACATGATTGATACAGCGATTAGTGCCGTTTTCGCTGCAGCAGTGCTCGAGAACGACTTTGTCGTCAAGGACACATTGACTTTCGAGCCCCCACCGAAGACGCCTACGGTCCTTCCTGGCACGCCTGGGAAGCTGAGACGGAAGCTGTCGACCAAAACAACAAAATCAGTCAAGAAAGGCAGGTGGTACAGGCGTACCAAGGTTGTGGAGATTGATGAGGGTAGTGGTGAGCTGGCTGGAGTAGCGAGAGGGGTGCTGGCTGTTGTAGGCTTGGGGCTCCGTGGCGTGGTGTGGGTTGTCGGAGCTGGCTTCAGGGCTGGGAGGAGTGCTGTAAGGTAGCACAGGCAAGCATCAGGGGACCCTCGTATCCTCTGTGGCTGTCAACGTGTGCATAGATCGTCAAGTGTAGCCTGAATTCAGTATAGTCGCGGAGCGAGATCCTATATTATCGTCGCCACTATATGTTATCGTGGACGCTACCGTACCACATCGCGAAGGTCTCCCACACAATGATAGAAAAGTAAACGAATACGTGCTGACTGTCCACTGTCGGCCAAACAGCCACAGATCCGACGCCGATACTGCATGCTTACTCAAGCCTCCACACCAATTTCGACTTCCCCTTTCACACCACCACAACGCACCCTGACCGTATCACCTAGGCCTGAGCGCAATGCACGTTTGATTGCAATATAGGCGCAAGCATGAGGTAAGCCTGCAAGCCCGTCCCGCACCCTATCGGCAAATGGAAGCTTAGCTTCGAGGTACCTACCTTAGCCAAGGTTCCCCTCTTGCAGATCGTATCCCATCCGACACGAGCGCCAGTACGCAGTCGCACGGCATGGATATGGGTAGCATCAGCCGTCGGATGTATGTGTGTGCGTGCGTACCATGCGGGCAGCGCAGGCGCCTCCCCTCGCTCGGAGCACAGCTGCGGGCAGAGCCCTATGCGAAGGTAGGTTCAGCTACGATACTTTGGCCTGTCGTACCTATACGACTACGCCTTCCATCATTTCTTGACCCTGGACCACGTCTCTCAATTCTGGATCAGCTTTCCTCGCAAGCCTCGCCCGGCCTCGCGCACAGCAGTGTAGCCCTCGACGTGCACGCTCCACAGCACCGCTCGCAGACATGGAGAAAGACTCGTCTCCCGGCTCGGACTCGCCAACCAGGATCGAACATGTCACCGCCATGGAGAAAGGAAACGCAAGCACGTTCGTTGCGCCTACGCGCAGCGAAGAAGCCGCCGTAATCCGCAAGCTGGACCGCCGTTTGTTACCTTTGGTCTTCATCCTGTACTCCTTGGCTATCCTCGACCGCTCCAATCTAGGTATGTCTCATGAGCATTCGATGCTGCATCGCGCGTTCGCTCATATCGCCGAACTTTAGGCAATGCCCGACTCGCCGGCATGGTCAAGGACATCGATCTGTCGGGCAATCGCTACAACCTGCTCGGCACTGTATTCTATATATTTTACATTTGCTCTCAATGGCTGTGTATGGGCTGGAAGCAGTTCAGCCCACACAAGTGGTGCGCCTTCTGCGTGCTGTTCTGGGGCTTCATTGCTACCATCCAAGCGACGGCGTTCAACTGGGGTGGCTTGATCGCATGTCGAGGCTTCCTCGGTATCGCAGAGGTGAGTAGTATAAACTATCGCCTGGTACTGTACTGATGCTGCACACACAGGCCTGTTTCGGCCCCGGAGTACCGCTGTACCTCAGTTACTTCTACCCAAGAGACAAGATAGGCTTTCGGCAAGGCGTGTTCATCTCTGGCGCGGCAATGGCGAACGCCTATGGTGGCGCTCTGGCGTATGGTATCAGCCAGATCCGCGGCAGCGTTGCGCCGTGGCGGATTTTGTTCATTATCGAAGGGGCACCGACATGCCTCTTTGCGATCCTGGTGTGGTTCTATATGCCAGACAGCATCATGGAAGCGCCCTTCCTCTCCCCGCGCGAGAAGGAGATTGCGCTGCACATGACTGCGCGGAACCAGCGTATCGACGTTGATCAGCAGACGGGTATACGTCTCAAGGAGATGTGGGAAGGCATCAGAGGTGAGTCCCCTTGCCCTAACCCGATCCAAGTCATCTCCACTAATGATGTGTGCAGATCCGAAGAGTTGGCTTCCAGCCCTCATGTACTTCGGAGTGAATGTCTCATACGCATCGCTCCCTCTCTTCGTACCCACCATCATCTCAGAACTCGGCGCCTTCACCACCATCCAATCGCAAGGCCTCTCAGCACCGCCTTACATACTATGCTTCTTCACGATCATCACCTTCTGCTACCTTTCCGACCGCCTGCAAATGCGCGGACCATTCTGCGCTCTTGCAGCCACGCTTGGGGCGATAGGCTTTATCATCAATGCGACATGCAAGGGAGCTTTGCCACGGTACTTCTCAATTTTCTTGAGCGTCGAGATCTTTGCCAGCGTAGCTTTGCTGCTGGCGTGGGTTGCGAACATTCACTCGACGGAGTCAAGGAGGGCAGGTGCATATACTGTGTTGGCTACTGTTGGGCAGTGCGGACCTTTACTCGGTAAGTATCAACGCTTGCGGATACTGAACGATACAGCTGACAGATGTAGGCACGAACGTCTTCCCCATCTCCGAAAAGCCGTACTACAGAAAAGGCATGTGGATCTCGGCTGCGTTCTGCCTCATGGTGGCAGTGCTGAGCGGAGTGCTCAGCTGCTGGCTGATCTGGGAGAATCGCAAGATGGATCGCGAGGGAGTGCCGGAGGTTGAGGATTATGAAGAGACGAGCGGAGGGAGAGCTGAAGATCGGAACAAGAAGCATAGATACGTGTGGTGATCGTAGCAAGAGGGTAGAGGCGATGGTCGTTCATACTGAGTGTACACGCCGCATCGCTTTTTTGTTCACGGCCTCCGCGTAAAGCAATCCGATCCCCTGTAAGCCTTCTTCGTGCCCATCATACTACTCGTTCCGAGCGAATGCAACTCCAATCCCAAGCGCCATAGTCATGCCGTCTGCTCGTTGAAGGGGAGGTCCGGTCGATCGATTGGTCTATTTCTGCTTGGTCGTCAGTTAATTGCGAGAGAGTCGACTGAATATTCGAGCACATACGCAAGTGCAAGTTCCCGGAGCGCACGCGCAGTCGGCGCAAGAGCGGCCAGAGTTCTGTTGAAGTGAAGTCAGCAACGCTGATGAAGTGAAGTCATGGGGGAGGTTGAAGTCGTACTCCGCAGCCACCCATGTTGATGATTTGAGAGTTGTTGTTGGGTTGGAAAGTGGTCCGGATGTCTTGGTGATCTTGAGAGTACAGTGATTGTGTTGTTGATGTTGGTGTAGGAATGGGAACCGTGGAAGCTAATAAGTACCCCACCACAATGCGAGACTTACGCGGGACCCTGCCCAAGGGTCCACACCCCACTCTATTACACGCAGAAACAACGCAAGATCGCGGCGAATCGGGGGCTTCTGCAGGCACACACCAAGACTGAGGGCATTTCGCGGTGGCGCGACAAGGGTGGAAGAAGTCCATCGATGGGTCCAGCGCTGCGTGCTTTTCGCGGATTTGCGCCCCTGCTCAGTGATCACAGCTGATCTGGAACATCGCATCCTTGGCCGTCTCCGGCTGTTGAAGTACTAGTGAGAATAGTAAGGTCAGACGGCACGATGCCATGGGGCTTGACATTCGCCGTACCTTGGCTGCAGGTACCGTCCGGTGCGGTCCCTTAGGATGATCTGTCTGCTGGCTGACTCATCAGAATCGATACCCCGACGGCACTATACTCAAACGCTTCGCTATCGCTGGCTCTGCTAGAAACAAGAAGGACTGACTGCGAGATTTGCCTGCGAAAGTATGAATCTCTCACGAGGTCGATGAAGTATAGTCAAGAAAATGTCGTGATCGCTACACTACCACAATGTCGCAAGTGGCGAGATGATTGCTCGCTCGGCCTTAACCAGGACGTCTCGATCCAGCACTCTGCCACCGTACTGAAGCACCAGCACAGCGAAAAGCGCGCCTATGATAGCCGCCAGCAGCATGTCACGGAAAGCATACCGTGCCCCAGGACCTCGATAGGCTGTCGGAGCCAGTGGACCGACCATCTTCTTCAGCGGGGTGATGCCGTCAGACTTCATTGTCTTCTGCGCGTTGTGCGTGCCTGGTAGACCATCCATGCTCCATGCGTTCTTCGATGCCCAGTACCTGTTCTAGCGTCAGCGATATGCGGGCATCAGTCATGGAAGCCAAGTCGCTTACTTGGGCAGACTCTCATCCTTGTTGCCAGCCGCTTCCTTCTCAGCTTTCTTCTTGAAGAAGTCGTTCAGAATGGGGCGATGCTCCTTGAAGTCATAGTGCGGTACACTGAACCCACAGCTCGTCCCCACCTGATGGATGTCGATTAGAATAATCGATCTCGTCCCCGGAATGCAGTCGATCTTGTGCTCCTTGACGAATGCCTCGAACGCTGGCGTCGATGCCTCTAGCACTCGACCGTGCCCAAACAATCGCATGATCCGCGGTGGCCCTTCGAAGGCGTTCATCAAAATGGTGACACGGTTGTTGCCAGGCTCATAGATGTGAGAAACAGTTTCATTGCCGCTGCCTGTTAATTCGTGGTACCAGAAAGTCTTGGTGTCCAGGACTCCGAAGTAGTCATCGCCGCCCTTGGGCGAGACGTTGACGTGACCTTTGCCTGATAAGGGGGCGCTGGCGACCCAGAACATCTTTTGTGCTTTGATCCATGGTATCATGGACTACGGATGATCAGTGACTGTCGAGAGAACATAGTCAGGGTAGTAACATACTTTCGGAATCTCCTCGTAGAATTGCCCCATCTTGATAGTGTGACCCTGTTCCACTCGGAAGAGTCCCTTCGTTGATGATCTAGAAATCTGGCTATCACCACTGCCAGTCGACTACGAACGCGCAATCATATGACCAAGTCCAGTGAATCTGCCTTAGCTTTAGAAAGCAAGAGATCTGGGTCGGTCAGAGATCAATGTATGGCGGCGCCTCACGACACACACGCTGTCACCTCCTTGGCTTTATGCGAAAATGCAAGTTGAGAGAAAGATGGGACCCTCACCATATACCCCAAGGCATGCCTTGAGTCATCTACGTGTAGCTGTTGCAATGCGATGTCGCGCTTTCGACCGAGGTGGGGTCGATCCTGTTGCTACAGCACGCGGGTGCGACAGAGAGCCACGCTACATTTGTGCACTGTACATGTGCGTTCTTCTTCGACGTCCGTGTGCAGGCGAGATCGAACACCAAGTCGGGAGACACAAAAGAGCATGCTCTCTTGCGCCGTGCGCTTCTAAAGTGCTTGCATCAACCGCACTGTCAAATGACATCACCAACGCGTCTCCCGTCGCGTACCCAAATCAGCTCATGGTCTTACATAAATCAAACCGGTCTTTCTTGATTTGGTGATCGGACACCGCTATCATGTCCGCCGCCTCTACCCTCCAAGATCTCCTCCGCTTCCTCAGCCAAGAAGCCAAGCTCCCCCTCTCCCTAGCCCTCTCCAAGATCCCCCTCCTCCAAAAGTCCTCCCTCTCAACCCCAGAGCAGATCGCCAAGGCCAAACCCGCAGACCTTCTGCCGATCATAGAAGACGAGAAGCAGAGAAGACAGCTCCTCGCGGCTGCCAAAAGGGTGGTGAAGAAGCGAGCTTCCGGAGAAGATGCACCCGGAGCTGAATCGCCGAGTAAGAAGAGGAAGAGGGGCGAGGGCTCGCTGTTTCAGGTCAAGGCTGAACAGACGCCGGAGGAGCTGGGAGCGGGTCTGACGTTGCCTAGTGGTACAGTCACGGAGAAGGAGCTAGAGGGGACGGTGTTGTTCACGAATCGCGCGCCACTTGTGCTGGCTATGACCGTGACGCTGCTGAAGTACACCATGCCCGAGCAGCCTCTGTCCAGTCGGTTGAGTCTGGCGCAGGCTTATGTCAGTCTTACGAGTAGAGCTAGAGCTGTGAGTCTGGGCATCGAGAAGGATAGTGCGGAAGCTGAGGGCTGGGGTGAGGGGTTGGCTGAGGTTGAGGTTATGGGGAAGAGGATCAGAGTCTTGAGGCGGTGGGGTTACGTGGCCAAGTCAGATCAGCCCGTGGAGAGTGAGGCAGGTGTGAAGACTGAGGACGATCCAGCCGCGGTGAAACAAGAGGACGAAGTGGATGAAGCTCAGCAAGAGGAACCAGCCCTCTGGGGTCTCGACCTCGAAGCGCTCAAAAAGTCCAAAACCGAAACCATCAACATCCTCAAAGCCCAAAGCGCCACAACAGCCAATATGCCCATCCACACGCCTCAGTCCGCGCGCGCCTACCTCTTCAAATCCTTCGACTCTCCGCCTTCCGCCGCGCCAGGCAAGAAGCCTACGGCCGCTGTTAAGGCTGCCGAGAAAGAGCAGAACCTCGGCATGCTGTTGCAGACTATCGAGATACTGTTCCAGTCTTGGCTTGTTGCTATCACGCCGCAGGAGCTGGAGAAGCGGATCTGGGGGTGGTATGTGCAGGTGCGACCGGATGTTGAGCATGGGGTTGCGGGGTGGGGTGGGAAGAATGAGTTGAAGCTTGGGAAGATTCTGGCGCTGCGGCGTGCTGCAGACGGCTGAGTCGACAGTGACGAGCTCATGCGATGCGAGTCTCTTGGAAATTCTGCCCCCCTTATCGCTCGTGGTCGTATACGCGAACGAGCAGATGAGAACAGCACATCGCGAATGAGACGAAGCTGCGATAATCTTCCGTTTCCCAGCTGACGGACAAGTTGCATCGCGGCAATGCTCACGCGATCTTCAAGGGCGCAGCGGCAGCCACTCAGTCAAGTTCGCTAAGCTGCTGAAACCGACTGCCCCCACTTCTGCGAAGACGTCGATGAGCGAGCCCGGCGGCACGTCATCCATCCACTTGACGTCCTTTGGAATGCTCTCGGCTTCTCGATGGATGAGAACGGCGTGCCATCCGGCGCCGAGTGCGCCCTGGACGTCTTTTCCGTACTCGTCGCCGACGTAGATCTTGTGCCATGTGTCCAGATCAAAAGATTCGCCGGGCGCAGATGAGCCTTGCATCGTCATCCGCAGCAACTCTTCGGCGGCTTCGAAGCACCGCCCATCAGGTTTCTCGTGCCCGACGTCGTAGGACATGACGGTGAAGTCGATGTCAAAGTCGCCCAGACCCGCTGGCACCGCGGCGTTAGTCTGCCCAAAACGCATTGGATGCACTTTTAGGCCCAACGACTTCAGAATATCTGGTGTCCGATCGTCAGAGTTAGTAATGACACCCACAACCACCTTCCCACTACTCTCTCGACCATCCTCGCGCAACTTTCGCAGCAACGGCAGCACATCAGGATACATCGTAAAACCCTCCTTCGAATTGAACCTCTCAATCAACTTTGGCGCCAGGTCCTTCGGCATCGCTTGCCCTTCACTCAGGTGAGGCGCGAAAGTGCCATGGATGATGCTCGTCCACCATTTCTCGGATCCCAGGCTAGTGGCTCGTCCATAGTTCGGGTTGATCTTGGACTCGTGCTTAAAGGCTGCTCGGAAGGAGGTTGTGAGATCTGCATCGGAGAAGCCTGAGAGACCGAGGGATTTGGCCACTTCGCTGTATTGGGTTGCTATGGGGGCTTTGGGGGTGTACAGGGTGCCGAAGGCGTCGAGGCAGAGGAGGAGGTTGCGTTTAGCCATGATTCTACTCTTCTCCTCGGAAGGCAGGGAAGGCTTCGACGGAGGAGAACTAGGAGAAGAGGGAGAAGGCTGGGTGAACGGCACTGACTGCATATCTCATGTCACTTTGGCCAGCGCGCTTTGAGTCGGTGTAGCAAACAATCTGTTTGTGTATTCACCCATGCTCCCGTCAGCGCCACCTCTGATCTCGCTCAGAAGCGCTTCTAGGAGATGTGCACAATAATGCGATAGTGAAGCATCATCGGTACAAAAGGTTAACTTAGCGCTACGCCATTGCCAAGGCTGAGGCTCTGAGGCAGACGATCAGCTGCGGTGAAGGTCGGACGTGATCACACCTGCTTCCATAGCATGTGTACAAGAGTCTCAAGTGTTGAACCTCTTGCTAGCATCACGCGCATGTACTGAGGCCGTCACTATAAGAAGAGTACGGTGGAAGAAGCTCCAACCGTCCGGCAGGCACTCGAGGGTACCCCTGTAGTGAGCTCCTCACTATCACGAAGCACGTGAAGCACGACTCACGAACACCACACGACACATCCCTGATTCAGACGAGCTCCTCGTTCACCAAACACCCCCCCTACACCTACAATTCATTACCCACATCCATAGCAACACAGCCCCACCTCCTCCGCCAGGATGCCCTGCTTCAAAGGCCTAGCAGTGAGCATCCACAGCGACGGCCAGCTCGACGAATTCGCCCTACAAAAACAAAACCGCCAATCCCGCATATCCTCCTACATCGCCGTGCCCCCGGCCCGCGTACCCCCTCAAAGCACCACCGGAAACCCTGAGCAACCAAACTTCGCAATCTCCATTACCCTCCTCACCCCAGGCCTGGCCGTACCATACTCCACGCCGTCCCCCACACCAGAGGAGCCGTACCCGCGCCCGAGGATCGTGGGTGCGCTGCCGGTCAGGGATGGAACGAGGGGGCAGTATACGCCGGTTATTGCGCCGTATATGCCCAGGACGCTGAATCCAAATGAGACTGTTGCGGCGTATATCTACTTTGACGGGAGGCCGAAGGAGGAGGTTGCGACGTTGCTGCGTAGGGGAGAGGAGACCTGGGTGAACTCTAGGTGGGTCAGTGTGCCTGAGGCTGATGGAGGAGGGTTGGCGGAGCGGGAGTTTCTCTTTAGAGAAGTCGGACTGGAGAGATGGCTGAATGGGCTGGATCTGGAGGGTGGGAGAGATAAGGCTGCGAAGGTCAGGAGGCGGCAGGAGAGGCTGGAGCGGAAGAGGAAGGGACGGCTGAATGGTGGGGTCAAGAAGGAGGAGAATGGGAGTGCGATGATCAAGGAGGAGGATGGAGACGTGAAGGTCAAGATGGAGGAGGATCACGAGGAGAGCATGAATGGGCAGGAGGGGAATGGGGATCTCTCACCTTCAGACTCGGATGACGAGCCGCCCGAACCTGAGGCCGCAGGACAGATCAAGATCGCTCTCTTCCGCGTGCTGGCTAGTGGCGAGATCAAGCGGGGAGAGTACTCACCACAGTTCGACGCACATGACGACGACGAGGGTAGTGGGCAGAATGGTAACGGCGACACAGCAGACGAGGACGTCGATCACACGACATCATTCGCGAAGCCAAAGACACTGGATCCGAAGAGCATCAGCACACAGACAGTGACGGGGATCGATCCTCCAGACCAGCCCTACGCAGTCTTCACGTTCTTCTACCGGGGGAAGCAACAGCTGCAGAAGATGGGCATCCTCCCTACATCAGAATCAGATCAGACACCAACGACATCCAAGAGGAAGTCTTCCGGACCTGACTTCTCTAAGCTCAACCCGTTGAACAAGTTCGGCACGGTCGGCTTCTCGGGGTATCGCGATTCTGCTGGTGGCAAGCGCAAAGGTAAAGCTGATGTGGCGAGTCCAGATGCTATGGACAGCGATAATGAGGAGGATGATGACGAGCGGAAACCGAATGGGAACGAGGATGTTGATGTTAAGCACGCCAATGGATCTTTGTTGTCGCCGGAGGATGCGAGGAGGCAGGGGGAGATTGCGGAGGGGGTGCAGAAGATCAAGGTGAGTCCCCAGTCCCTTTGCGTTTCTCCAAAAGTTTGCAACACTACAACACTTCTGCCACTACACTCGGGTCAGCGAGACTCGCACGTAGCTGCCGTCTGAGACGGATGCGTCTCCTCGCTCTCTGCTCCGAGTTGCAACCCCTCATGGGTGCCGCACCGGAATTCTTCACGATTGCAGCCAGACTGGTAGCAGCATTACCCACGTTGCAGTGATCCAAAGAGATATAGGTGTCCTCGTCGACACGTGAATCCTACTGACATCTCTCCCAGCTCAAGCGCCAACACTCCGCCGAGCCCCTTTCTTCCGAGTCCCTCACGCGCAAGTCACCACATCTTTCCACAAGCGACTCCCCCTCAGCAGGAGGCACACCGCAATCCCTAAACTCCACATCCGCCAACGCCGGCACACCGCCCTCGGAGCTCAACAAAACCTCCTCAGAGCTGCTCGAATCCGTCGCATCCCCCTTCAAGCGCCACAGAGGTAGTGTCTCTGGGCTCGGAAGCCTCGAGTTCGCTCCTCTCGGACCTAGCACCAACGATCCATCGCCCAAACCGCAGCACGGTACTGGCAAACCAGGGACTTTCGGATCGTTCGGACCGTTTGTGCAGGCGGCTGGGATCGATGATGAGGATGAGGAGTTGTGATCCCAGATACCCTTCATTGCTCTCATCACACCACGAGTCAGGTCGCTAATGCGCGATTAAAGACTCCCTAGATCTCACTCTCTCCCCGATCTCACTACACTGGCCACCGATTCCGTCATGCCCTCCCGCGAACTAACACTCACGTCTTCGAGACCACGGAGAAAGAGACGTTTTGCAGTCTCACAGCACAAGTCGCCTCTCACGTTCTCTCAGCGCGCCAAGGCAAGCGCGTCGAAAAATGGTAATGCACTTGGTACGAATGTCCTCAAGAAGAGAGTCGCGAGTGGGCACGAAAGGCAGAGGGCTATCGACGACCTAGCCGTTCCGCTGCAGTTTACGCAGCTACTTGCTCCAGCATCTGGGCCGGCGAGACCTTCGCCCGAGAGCAATCAGGGGTACGAGCCTGGGGACGAGCATGGAGACGCCGCACCCACTGCATGAGGTCTTGTGGGCCCATTATCCCATTCCCTGTCGCTTTCCAGCATGAAGCCGCTTCTTGCAGCGCTGCACGGGCGGAAGGGTTGGATTGCTACACCAGCGAGGGAGAGTCGGTCATCTTGTATGATAGATCGTTTATTGCTCACGAAGACTGGCAAAGATACCCTACAATACCAATGAATCAAAGCAGAAGCGTACGTTGACTTTGACATTTCACTACACACATACGTCTCACCCTTCATCCTTATCCATATTCCCCCTCTTCCCTCGTCCACCACTAATCCCCTTCCCTCGATCCCCGCCCTTGCCTCCTTTCCGCTTTTCGTGGAAGGCTTTCATCTCGCCCACAGCCACGCGCTGCGCTTCGCCTACCCGTTCAGCAAACACCATGACTTCTTCCCTCTCTACGCGCCACTCTTCTAGCTTCTTTCCGAGAGCTTTCTCGATCCGCTGGAAGACTTCAACGTCGTATTGCGTTACGATACTGATCGCCACGCCGCTCTTGCCGGCTCGTGCTGTGCGGCCAACGCGGTGGACGTAAGTCTTCGAGTCGGGTGGGAGGTCGTAGTTCAGCACTAAGTCTACTGATGGGATATCCAGACCCCTAGCAGCGACATCCGTGGCTACCAGAATATCCCGCGAGTGGGAGCGAAATTTCGCGAGCGCGCCCAGTCGGGAGGATTGCGAGAGTTGGCCATGCAGCGGGATAGCGCTCAAACCCAGCGAGCGCAGGAGGTAAGACAGCCGCTGTGTCTCGTTCACAGTCCGCGTGAAGAGGATGCAGGTCTGACCTGTGAATGTGTGGAGCAGCGAGAGGAGGTAGATGTCCTTATGCTTGTGCGGAATAAAGAGGTAGTGCTGCAGCAGGTTCTTAACCGTTTGGTAGGAGGACGTCGAGATATTCACCCGCACTGGGGACCGGAGCGCTGCGCGCGTGAGGTTATCGAGTTTGCTGTTCATTGTTGCGGAGAAGAGGAGGGTTTGCCGCGTGAAGGGGAGAGTTTGAAGGATTTTCTCGAGGATTGGGCCGAAGTCTAGGTCTAGGAGGCGGTCGGCTTCGTCCATTACGAGGTACTTGAGCGCTCGTAGGGAGAAGCCTTTGGTGTTCTCCAAGTGGTCCAGTAGCCGGCCTGGCGTGGCGACGATGATATGCGGGCGTTTGCCGAGCGCTATGGCTTGAGGGACCATATCCATACCGCCTACCAGCACGGCGCACTTGACGTTTATGAGGGAGCCGAGGGCTTCGAATTGCTGCGAGATTTGGTAGGCGAGTTCGCGTGTGGGAGCCATAACGAGGCCGAACATCGGTTGGGGGTTGTTCAACAGGGCTTGCAGGATTGGGAGGGCGAAGGCGGCGGTTTTGCCGGAGCCGGTCTCGGCTAAGCCGATGATGTCTTTGCCTGAGAGGGCGAGGGGGATAGACTCAGATTGGATCGCAGTTGGTGCAGTGTAGCCCAGAGCTACGCAGGCTTCGCAGAGGGAGTCCGTTACGCCTAGGTCGGCGAACGATTTGGTAGGTGCATCGTCCGTGGTAGTAGCCTCTGCATCGTTGTTTATTGTCCCTTGGTCCTCCGGCCCATCTACATTGCCGTCATCGGCCTCCTCTTCAGCCTCGTCTTCACTCTCGTCGACGGGCTCTGGTCGCACGGTCTTCGACACTTTGGCAGGCTTCTCCAATGCTAACAGCGCCGGCGCATCTTGCTTCACTGCTCCTGTCTGTCTTGCTGTCTTCTCGGATGTGATGGGGGCAACCACCTCATTAGACAGCTTCCGCTTTTTGAATGCCGGCATTGTGATATGCGATGCGAACGGGCAATTATTCGCAGCCTACCAACGACATCGTCAAGAAAATCTACAGTGGAGCCGGTCGATTATGCGGGCTAATCTAAGCTTATCTGATCTGCGGAGGCGGATCTAACCCTACTGCTTCGAAGCTCTGCGACTTCAAAATTTCTGGGATCCGACGAGAGCAGTCCATCCCACCTGTGTCCCCAGATCGAATATTCAAGATGGCCAAAAAACGAGTCAAGAAGCGCACACATCTCGCGGTCGGCGGACGACAACCTCTTCCCGGCAATGTTCCGTCGAAACCCGGCGAACGGACGCCAAAGTCGATGGTCATCCGCATTGGCGCATCAGATGTAGGACCTTCGATATCGCAGCTAGTCCACGATGTACGATCGATGATGGAGCCTGCCACAGCCACGAGACTCAAGGAGCGAAGAAGCAACAAGCTTCGCGACTACACTACCATGGCTGGACCCTTGGGCGTGTCACACCTGCTCCTGTTCAGCCGAAGCGAGACGGGCAATGTGCAGATGCGACTAGCCGTGACACCTCGAGGACCGACGCTTTGCTTCAGGGTAGAGAAATACAGCCTGTGCAAGGATATCTACAAGAGCATGAAGCGGCCCAAGAGTGGGGGCAACGAGTATCTATCGTCACCCCTGCTGGTCATGAATAACTTCAGTACGCCCGCCGCGAAAGCAGAAGATGATACTGCAAAATCTAGCAAGAATGTTCCCAAGCATCTCGAGTCTCTCACGACGACAATCTTTCAGTCCCTCTTCCCTCCCATCAACCCGGCTGCTACTCCCCTTCGATCGATCAAGCGCACATTACTTCTCGACCGTGTCTCCACACCCTCAGACGCTGAGAATCCTAGCTATGTCCTCAACTTACGACACTACGCGATCGAGACTCGGACAGCCAAGTCGGTACCCAAAGCACTTCGGAAGCTGGATGCAGCTGAGCGCATCGTTCACGCGAACGAAAAGCGAAAACGAAGCGGTCTGCCAAACCTAGGCAAGCTGGAAGATGTGACAGACTACCTACTCGACCCACACGCAGCGGACGGCTTCACCAGTGGGTCCGAGTCTGAGCCAGAAACAGATGCCGAAGTCGAAGTGCTCGCAGAAGAGACCAAGAAGGTCCAATCCCGCGCCCAGCTCAAGAAAACCCGCGAAGCCGCCCCGACAGACCGTCGAGACCCAGCCACAAAGCACGTCCAACGGAAAGGCATCAAAATGCACGAGCTCGGTCCTCGCATGCGCCTGCGTCTCACCAAGGTGGAAGAAGGGCTTTGCGCAGGGAAAGTAATGTGGCACGAGTACATCCACAAGAGCAAGGAGGAGCTGAAGCAGATGGATGCTGTGCATGCCAAGCGGAGACAGGAGAAGGAAATGAGGAAGGCGGAGCAGAAGGCTAATGTTGAGAAGAAGAGAAAGGAGCGCAAGGCACGAGGGGAGCCTGAGCCAGAAGAGGGAGAGGATGGGGAGGATCTTGTTGATGAGGATGGGGAGCAGTTGTGGGAGGATGATGGGTATGATGGGCCTGAAGAGGAGGAAGACGATGAGGACGGTATGGAGGAGTGAGCAGCCTGGTCGTGCGATAACCGCGTGTGCGAAGCTAGCACGGCGACCACAGCACGATGATCTGCACGGTCCCCTGTTGTTGCATAGAATCCGGCCCCCGCTTCATGGCATACCACACACCGGCGGCAGTGTTCCAACGCGAGAGGTACGAGTCTGGCTGGTCTGCACATGGGTCAAGGCCATCTTTCTACGAAGGTAGGGAACACCTCGTTGAATGAGCCGTCGAACGATCAATAAATGCCTTGTCCGATGTCGGAGGCAGAATCGACGCCTTCTAGCGCGAAATCCACACATGCCACTCACGGGGCTTCCAATGGAGTTGATCAAGCGCTATCACGTGGATAGTGGTTCCCCTCGTCCGCCGACGCTCGGTGCATGATCGAGGAGGTCAGCGCGGTACGAGGTGTGGTCAGTGAGGCAACGACGTGACAGAGACGATCATGTCGACTGTGTCCCGGATGGGGGCGATGGCTTCACTTGAGATTGAAGCCAATGCCATGGCGGAGGCATACAGCAGATATACATAGACATGCCATGTAAAGTACCTCAGCCGTCGTTTTTCTTCTCCATCCCATGCTGTGCCGGTGCAGTGTAGTCAGTCGCTTCAACCTGCAGACCCAACCCGATAGGAGCTGCAGTGGTTCTCACTTCTGTCTTCATTATACTCGCAATCAAAGCTCACACTGATCCCCACATACCTCCAGACATATATTTGAAAGAGTCCCCTGCTCCGAAGTCTCGCCTGTCAAAAGTGAAGTGAAGTGGGGTGCAGCGCAACAAGGTTTGCCACACGTCAGCTCGTAAGGTACCTTCCACGCGCTATCAATCAATCACATGCACCACCAGATCTTCTTCGATAAAAGTAGCGACAAAGGCCACAATACATATCAGATCCGCGTCTTCAGATAAGTACAGCAAACGTCGCACCTCCTCCACTTCTTCTAAGCACAACATCAACTTCAATCAATCACCAACATCACAACCCATCAACTTCCATCAAACCACCATGTCTTCCGCCACTGCTGCTGTTCCATCCACCTGCTGCGGTCGCGAGGGCGGCTGTATCTGTGCTAAGGAGGCGAAGTGCTCGTGCGGGAAGCAGGCGGCGATGCATTGTAATTGCGAGAAGGCGCAGACGGAGAATGTGACTGAGGGGGCGAGGTGCTCGTGCAGTGAGTATAACATCATCGATGCCTTAAGGCTGGATATGTATGGTGATTGTTACTGATGCTCTACTAGATCAACGCCCAGCTGGCGAGTGCACTTGCAGCCGCTCGAACAAGGAGAACACGAAGGTTGATGGGGAGACTTGCGCTTGTGGGAAGCGGTCGAGTGGTGAGTAATCTGGCGGACTTGATGGGATGAGGGAGCATGGGCTAATGATGGCGACAGACTCGTGCAATTGCTCTGGCACTGCGGCTGGAAGCTCTGAGCTCGAGACGGACTTTACTACGAAGGCAGCCTAGATGCTGAAGCGTGGGACGGGTGACGATGGGCTATACGAAATCCCTTGGGGTTGGCGTTTGGAGACTGAATGATGAGGGCTAGTTGCGAGCCAACAGCGGAGGGATGGACTCCCAACTATAGCTCAGGCAGTCTGTATCAATGAACATCATATTGTAAACGATTCTATGGTACCAGTGTGAGTGTATCATGGTCGTCGTGATGAAAGTGCAAGCGATGTAGCACGCTCGAGCACTTGAACACCGCATCGGACGCTCGGGCTTCAGACCTGGCTTGGTAATGAGACGATCAATGGGTATTGCAACGCTGCACTCTCAAGGTCCTTTCTGCTGTCATATATACACAAGCACTCGATTCAGATCACAGGAGGTTTTGATCGTGTCTCATCCAGACCTCACCGTTGGACCCCTCCACCCCCGCTACTTCCACAGTCCCCTCCAACATTGACAATCTGCCACAACCCCAATCACCACCAACGCCTGGACCGAGCATTGCCCCACACATACCTCCCTTGAGCGACCTACTGGACCATTTCACAGCTGGGCAACCAGCACCACCAGCCGCGCTGGCTGACCCATCGTCATGGCGCAAGTCGCAGCCGCAATGTTCAACCGGGGCATGGGCAGCTCCGGCAAAGAGAACACCATGCGCGGCCTCGTCTCCTTCATAGCCGACCTGCGCAACGCCCGCGCCCGCGAGCTCGAAGAAAAGCGCATCAACAAAGAGCTCGCCAACATCCGGCAGAAATTCAAAGGCGGCAACCTCTCCGGCTACGACAAGAAAAAGTACGTCTGCAAGCTGCTCTACATCTACATCCTAGGCTGGAACGTCGACTTCGGGCACTTGGAAGCGGTGAATTTGATCAGCGCGAATAAGTACTCGGAAAAGCAGATAGGGTATTTGGCTGTTACGTTGTTTCTGCATGAGAGCCATGAGTTGCTGCATTTGGTTGTTAATAGTATACGGAAGGATTTGGCGGATCATAATGAGTTGAACAACTGTTTGGCGTTGCATGCTATTGCGAATGTGGGGAGTAAGGAGATGGCGGAGGCGTTGTGCTCAGATGTGCATAGGCTGTTGATCAGTCCGACGTCGAAGCCTTTTGTCAATAAGAAGGCGGCGTTGACAATGTTGAGGCTGTACAGGAAGGTGCCGAGCATTGTGCAGCCGGAGTGGGCGGAGCGGATCATTGCGATCATGGACGATCCGGACATGGGTGTGGCGCTGTCGGTGACTTCGTTGATCATGGCGTTGTCGCAAGACGATCCGGAGACGTTCAAGGGAGCGTATGTGAAGGCTGCGCAGAGACTAAGGAAGATTGTGATTGACCAGGAGTACGCAGGGGACTACGTCTACTACAAGGTCCCTTGTCCGTGGCTACAATGTAAGCTGCTACGACTGATGCAGTACTTCAATCCGTCCGAAGACACACACGTCCGAGATCTGATGCGAGAGTCGCTGCAACGAATACTGGACAACGCAATGGAGATGCCGAAGAACGTGCAGCAGAATAACGCTCAGAATGCAGTGCTCTTCGAGGCCATCAACCTCATCATACATCTGGACACGGAGCGAGACCTGATGGTGCAGATTTCGTCGAAGTTGGGTAAATTCATTGGGTCGAGGGAGACAAACGTGCGGTATCTAGGACTCGAGGCAATGACACATCTTGCTGTGAGAACGGAGACACTGGATCCGATCAAGAAGCACCAGGACCTCATTATCGGCTCATTGAAAGACCGCGACATCACAGTACGGCGGCAAGGTCTCGATCTGCTTTACAGTATGTGCGACTCGACAAACTCGCAGAAAATCGTACATGAGCTGCTGAAATACCTACAAACGGCAGACTACGCCATACGAGAAGAGATGGTACTGAAGATCGCTATTTTGACTGAGAAGTATGCTACTGACGTGAAGTGGTATGTCGACATCTCGATGCGACTCATCGCAATGGCGGGCGATCATGTGAGTGATGAGGTCTGGCAACGAGTCATTCAGATCGTGACCAACAACGAAGAGCTGCAGATCTACGCTGCGCAGAACATACTGCAGTACTGCAAGGCCGAGCACTGCCACGAAACGCTGGTCAAGATCGGCAGCTACATACTCGGCGAATTCGGCCATCTCATCGCAGATCACAAGGGCTGCAGTCCCATCGAGCAATACATGGCATTGCAAAATAAATTCAACGCATGCTCTCCCACGACGCGAGCGATGATCTTGTCGGCGTTCGTCAAGTTTGTCAACTTGTTTCCAGAGATCAAGCCGCAGCTCTTGACTACATTCCGAACCTACAGCCATACGCTGGACTCGGAGCTGCAGCAAAGAGCTTGCGAGTACCTCGCTTTAGCGACGATGCCGACTGACGATCTCCTACGGACAGTCTGTGATGAGATGCCTGCCTTTCCCGAGCGGGCTTCGGCGTTGTTGTCACGACTGGACAAGAGGTCTGGCATGGCTGGCAAAGAGAGTGGACCTTCGCTGGGTCGCACGGGGACGCTAAAGCGCAATTTCTCAAGCAGCTTGACTGCTCACGTGAACGGCGCAATGACCGGGGCACCTGTCACGAACGGGTTAAATGGCACTCACACATCATCTGCCGCAGTCAAACCGCCTGCAGATGAGCTACTTGGTCTCGACTTCGCGAGCAGTAGTGCGCCTAACCTCGCCTCCGCCTCACATCTCTCGCCAGATTGGGAGCCAGGCTATAACCGACTGCTGCTCCAGCCCGAAGGCGTCCTCTACGAAGATGTCCAACTCCAAGTCGGTCTTCGTTCGGAATACCGCAGCGAAGTCGGATGCCTGATCCTCTACTTCGCCAACAAATCCTCTGCCCCAATACAGTCCTTCACCACAACCCTCGATAATCGCTCCTCCGAAACTCTCAAAGCAGATATCAAAGGCCTCCCCGACACAACAGTGCAACCTGGCTCCCAAACAAGCCAGATGATCATGTTCGAAGCAAAAGCCATCTTCGCCCACCCGCCTACGATACGAATATCCTACATCGCCGGCTCGCTGCAAGCTCTCACCCTGCAGCTCCCCTTAGTGCCGCATAAGTACATGGAAGGCGCCGTGCTCTCCTCGGACGACTTCTTCAAGCGCTGGAAACAGATTGGCGGCGCACCGAGGGAGGCGCAGAAGATCTTCAAGGCGTTTGATGTTAGTGGTAGCGCTACGAGGAAGTTGTTGCAAGGTTTCAAGTGGGGGATTTTGGATGGCGTGGATCCCAATCCGAGAAATTTCGTTGGAGCGACGGTGCTGCATACTACGGGCGGGAAGTTTGGGTGTTTGTTGAGACTGGAACCTAACGCTGACAATGGGGTAAGTCCATGCAATGCCTACGACGTGGAACCTAAACTGACTGATCATTGTAGATGTACCGCCTTACAATCCGAGCGACGGACGAGTCAGTACCGCCTGTGTTGATGAAGCTGATGGAGGAGCGGCTCGGTCAGCCTTATCCGACATGAGCGCAATCGGTCCGGTATGGTATGGCATGGTGTATAGTGGCAGAACGTCCGCGTACTTCCAAGTGTATCAGCGGTGACTGCAGGGCGCCGACCCGGACTATGCGTGGCTATGATACCCCTGTACAGATGCAACGTCCTTACGAATCTCAAACACGATCTCATGATACTGGACAGTTTCAATTGTCACCTCTGCCGTGCATAGTGCCTTGTATATAGTCAATAACTGCAATGTCAACAAATATGCAACATTCGCTGCTGGAAGTCGCTCCGCAGGACCGCAGTAACGTTGCCTGCCACGCCGAGGCGCTGTCACCTCATCGTGTCTCTCAACGTCTTTCCATCAGCAATGGTCATAACAACAACCATAATGGCGTGAACTCTCTAGTCATCAGTCTCGACCATCCGTCACGCATGTTAGAAGCCCAATAATCGAATTATGGGTCTCTTCTCAATCCTCCCCGAAAGCCTCGTCACCATCGAAACATGGATCATCCGTGCCTTCGTACGACCTCATCAACCCAGAACATCATTTCATATATCGGGTCAACGTTCTAACACCCTCACAGCTTCTCCTTGCGCTCCTCATTGGTGGTCCCTGGCTTCTTGTGCTTCTCTACGACCTGCTACTCTACTCCTGGCGCGCGGCAACTTACGAGTTCCCCTACATTGGCGGTCGTGCAAAAGGCCGCCAGCGACCACGCGCTCCGAGTCTAAAGGAGCGACCCAATGGGATTAAACGGCGGTTTAGTCTCGCTACTAAGCCGAAGTCGGTTGACTTGGGGCATGCGGGTGCTACTACGTCGGCGCAGGTGAAGCGGCGATCTACGGGATCCATGGGCAGAGGTGCCTGGGATGGAGTGGAGGAGTGAGCGCGGACTCGGGGTCGGGCGAGTATGCTGATATGATTAGGCGTGAGTGGTGTACTACTCGGCATCGGCACGTCCAGGATGCGTGATGGACTGGAATTGGGATCGCGCAGGCAAACTGGTGTGACAGGTTGCTGCACAGGCTGCTTCCCCGAGGCACGTAGCCGCAACCTGGGCCTCGAATGACTGCTTCGAGCGATGGACCATGCTGATACCACGCGGTCATGGTGATCTTCTGGAACACTTGACACTCAGGTACACGCTGATTCCAGCATGCTGTGCTACGGAAGTGCGACGTCCGGCATCGCTCGCTTGAGCGGATATACTTGACGAGTCCTTGTATGGCTTGCATTGATCGTCTACTAGAGAAGTGCTGCGATCTATTCGAAAGCATTCATCCAACATCATTGCCCTTTGGCGATGCTATCACGCTCTCTAGACGTGCGCCCTATCACGGTATGATCGTTGGGTAGCATTTATCCCTCCGTGGTCGCAACACAGAATACAAGGCAATCTGCACTTCCAGATCTAGCGCACTCACGATGACGCTTGCGCCGCCTCGAATGCCTATATCGGAATCCGAGAAAGTGGTCCGCTTGGTAAAGTCGGACCTTCGTGACACTACTTTCGACCCGGCTTGTGGTGCCGCGGCTACACAGCGCGAACTAGGAACATTCTCTGAATCGGCTCGCTCATACACGATGTCGCACAGGAAAGGCCTCATCTCAGCCTTCGCCACGAAAACGTCGCATAGATACCTCAGATACCTCGGAGAGACGCTTTGCAATGGCGGACCCGGTCGCCACCTGCATCGACACCTCGAACATCACCACTATCATGCCCGGGCTGTCGCGACGCTACAGCGGCGAGCCGCGCTATATGGACCCGACCATATACCGCTCAACGCTCCAACGCGTCGGATTGACCAATCACTCTCCCGCTGCGAATATGAGCGCCCGCACGCGGCCGATCTTAGTCGACCACGACGATAGCGATTACCTCAGCCTAGCACGCCACGATCCTTACAGACACGTTGTGCAGTCTCCGCTTGATCGCTCAGTCTACGAAAATGCTTCGATCCTATCAGATACCGATTACATCCGAGCGTAAGTACATCAAAATGGTTGATTTCCTGTCCTCCATGCACGAGCTTATTTTGTTACAGTCGTAATATCCAAGTCCAACTCGCCAATGCGACGATCACCTCTATCACACCATTCGCTGAGCTTCACCCAAAGCTCACCCACCGTGGACACTACCCGATACACTTCAGGGAGCCCGTTCTTGTCGGCAAATTCATGGACATCGATGATCTGCGACTCGAGAGGATCCAACTCGAGTACGATATCCCAATTCTTGGGTTGAGGCACCTTCAGATTTGCGCCCTGATCGAGTATCTTGGGGCCGTCAGATTGGGCAGACTGCTGAGAAGCCCAAGACCGACAGCTTTGAGAAGACCATAGTCTTGGGTAGCTGAGGCAACGGACTGCGGTGATCTCATTCAGATGCGAGCGCCCTTGAGAGAAACATGTAGATGTATGTCGGAATGTCATCGGGAGGCTGAGTTGAGCGAGGGCAGCGGTTTGGCGGCAGCGCATCGATGCCCACGGCGCGCAGCTGGTCCATGGCTTTTATGCATGACGGCCGAATATCATCACTACGGGTCTCACGGTCACGGAGTATATCTCTAGCGGAGGGGCTGCATACATCCCAGGACCGTTCCGACTCCCTCTCTGTTCGACACATAGCGGGCGAGCACCCTCAGCTGCTCAGGAACTTCTTCACCTTCTCGCCCCATACCACCCCCCGTTTGTACACTTCCATCCCGGCCACACTCCCCTTTCCCAGACCATCAATCGCCTCGGCCAAGACCTCTCCCAAGCCCTCATCCTTTACTTCCTGCAAAGTATAAAGGTAGGTCTTGAACGCAAACACTAGTGCTCCGGTCTCCGGCAGTCGATGCAAAGTCTGCCTCTCGCATCTCAGCCTACAGTCATCAATCACCACCTCATCTCTCAGCCGCTGCAGCTCAATTTCAGACTCCGCTTCCTCCGGACTAGACACATGCATATGGTTCCCCACAGTAGCAAACAGTACATCATTCGTCGTTACCTGCCAATTCGTCCGCTTTACACACCTGCCCTTCTCTAGTCTAGCGAAGAATCGATCCATGGACTTCTCCAACTTGTCTTTGTAGCCCGGCACGGGACCATGAATGTCTGCCAAGGGTAGACCGAGTTTCGAGAATGTGGAGAAGCCGCTGGGAAAGCAAGTCGCGAACGCTTCCAGGTGATAGATGTCAGCGCCTTCAGGCGTCGTTCGAGGTAGGAGGATCAGGAAGTCGGTGTCCACGTTCGCTGTTAGGGCTGTCAAAGCGCCCATTCCAGAGCCTGATCGGAGAGGTAGGGTCTCGTTCGTGGCTTTGCTGTACAGACTACCGTCTCGGACTTCGTACATTGTTGGGAAGCGGGTGGGCAAGTAGGTCCCGAGCATCCAGCTGTAGAGTTCTCTCGCGGCGGGCGTGGCGATACGATTACAGGCTACTGTCTCTTGGGGATTCTGGGTCGTGATCTGCCGTCTCAGAGCTAAGCGGTCGAGGAACGTATTGTCAATTTCGATGAGTTCCGAAAGCGGCATGTTCTCCAAGGCTGCCGTCAGTTGTCAGCTCGCTGATTTCAGGCGAAAGATGTCAGCATGAGGGATTTACCCATTGTGAGGTAATACATCGGCTTGAATGGTCGGATCTTGACGGGTGGCGTGGATCTCCAATCGAAGTCTAGGAGTGGCACGATGACTGAGTAGGGATCGACGAGTGGGGCTTTCTCAGGTAGCGGCGTCTTGACATCTTGGCTGAATCCTCTGGAGAGACGAGCATGGGAGAATGGAACGGGCAGAGTGCGTATCAGAAGGTATAGACAGCCTGCGAAAGCAGCGCATGCGAACGATGCCAACATGGATTCCATGATGCTTGCTCAAAGTCGACAGGAACGTGAGGAGTGGAAATTGTCGGATGAGTAAAGCAACCAGACAAATGAGGAATCAAAACGTTGTGACCATACTTATCTTCGTGACATGCAGGCGAGGAACAGTCGCTATCTGATTGAGTCACATAGAGCATTGGAGTGGGATGGAGTGGAGTGGAGTTGATAGCTTCGGGTATAGCTTCCCTCCTCGGTCCTCGTGGTCCTTCACGACAGTCGCTGATCGAATCTTCGTGTGAATGAACCTGGTGTACGACCCAGCTACGAGAGACTGTTGCTTCACTACCACAGTATCGTTTCGATTGCTTGGGTGTGCGCGGGTCTCGGTTGCTTGCACGCGAATAGGGTAGGGTCGTTCCTTCTCAAGAAGCGTACGAGACCGTGGTCAAAGAACGAAGTGAGGTCAAAGAGGAGTTATGTGACTTACCTGCTCTTTATCAAGTCGTATTGTGGGAATCACTCAAGACCGAACAGAAACCAATATTCGAAGACAACAGCCTCGCTCCACGAATTGGCAGGCGATGCAAAGGCAATCGTGGTTGAGCTTCCCAGGACACTGGGTGCCCGCGGGTGCCGCTCGCAGCTAGTCCAGTACGATCTTGATGGCTACAGCACCAGCGTACTGACCAGCGGAGTCCCTCTTTCGGTGTGGTGGATTCCAGGTCACTCTGCAGAACGAGCAGCCAGCCAGTTCCGAATCTCAGTGATAAGCGGCCACGGTTCTGACGAGTAGGCGCCGCTGCATAATGGCCATGAAGTAACATTCTCTTCTATGAGTTTCTACGACCATGAGGAGATCAAAGAGTAAGCCACACACGTGACAATAATAACAACAACATCCGGTAGCGCGATCGACAACTCCCCAGCCCCTTCCCTTCCCGTCTCCACACAATCTGGCGTCAGCGTCAGAGCGCCAGAGCTTCCCTGCCCTGCGCGACCTCGCAACATCACCTTGCGCTTTGCCAACTCCCTTTTCCCCTTGCATCCACAACACAGCAACTTCACACCATTGCCACGTACATATACCGCATCTCCTTCAGTACGCGACTGTTATAGCTTCATCAAATTCATTGCGCCGAATTCGCGCACTTCCAATCGCATCGTCGACGCCAAGACTCCAGAAGGCCAATCACGAAAGCTATAGACAGGATGTCTGAAATCAAGGAGGGCGATAAAGGTATGTGATCTGAAGCTATTCATTCCTGTATTGGCGGCAGCGTTGGGAAGAGGAGGGAAGGCTACATGCGCGCGCATTCGAAGCACTGCAGGGACGCGTGTTGTTCAGCTCATTGCGTCGATGAGCGC